>QGMF01000917.1:0-13516 GCA_007821475.1 Lachnellula arida
GGTTCGGGGAGCTGTATCATTTCGATGCCAAGGCGGATGTGTTTCCTGGGTATGTGAGGGAGAGGTATCCGGCGCTGGCGGGGAAGATGTCGTGCGTGCAGACGGGGTACTTTATGAGTAGCTATACGCTTATTCCGAGGGCGTACTTTGGCAAAGTAAGTAATCATGCCTCTCTTGCAATTGCGGTTCTTGCTTCGCCCGCGGCTGGCTGACTGATCGCATGGAGACGGAGGATGGCACGTTTCAGATGAGCTTCCCTACTGCGCCTGATGCTCAGGTGCCGCATCTTGATGTCAATGCCGATACAGGGACTTTTGTCTATGCTGTTTCCCAGATGCCGCCAGATAAAAGCTACATAGCTGAGGCATCGAGACCCACTTGGCCTGAGTTCCTGAAGACCTGGAGTGAGATTACAAAACAGCCTACAAGGTACCAAGAGGTTTCACTCGAGCAGTTCATTGAAGCGTCGCCAGACAAAGCGTTTGGAGAGGAGGCAGGAGATATGTTCGCGTACTGTTCGAGTCCAGGATATGATGGAGCAGATCCAACACTCTTGAAGGCGGCAGATCTGGAAAAGGTAATGTCTTATGTCTAACTTTTGAAGGTACTTTGCTAATCTCACGATTTGGAGGCCGGTATTAAATGCCCAATGACCAGCCTTGAGGCGTTCATGAAGAAACAAGATTGGACAACAGTACTTGAACAACGGCCGCAGAAAGTGGGGTTTGGATTTTTTCGCTGAACCAGGACTACCATATTAACGAGGACCGATTGCGGATCTTTGATCGGTGCTCGGTAGAGGTTTCCGCCTAGACAGAGCCGGTATATGTGGTGTTGGAGATCTAGACGTGCTTGCTCTGTTTCGTCATTCGAGAGATAGTATTCGCCTTCCTTGTATGCGTGATAGCGACGGCCGTTCTCGTCAAGGTAATTCGTGATAGAGGAGCCATACGCGGAATCGGTCTCTGAATTCTGTATACCATTAATTAGATGGGTTTCGATATATTGTAGGAAGGAATTTGTACATCTTCATCAATCTGTAGCGGAGCATGGTTCTTTGGATTGCTGGAGGGGACTGTGGATTGCTGGAGGGGACTGTGGATTGCTAGAGGGGTCAGTGGGCTCCGTGGGTAGTCCAGCCTGCGGAGAGCTATTTCCAGACTCCGCTGGCAAAGACGCTTGCTTATGCTGCTCGCCGATCTGCTTCTCTGGTGCTTTAACAGCTTCCGGAACTAGTAGTACTATCTCCCGCGGTAAATGCGCCTCTTCAGCCTGGGGGGGGGGGGGGGTCCTTTTAGGATCTGCCTCTTGTGAAGGGTGGTGCTCTGAATGCTCGGCCATTCTGCTTTGTTTCAAGTTGAACGAACTATTTAATTGAAAGAAGAGGACAATTGAAAGAATGGAGAGGATTAAACACGCGCGGTTTCTGCTAGACTGCCTTGAGGATAGGTAGAACACTAGGTTGTTGTTGTTCCTCTAGTTTGGATAAGCCTCTTAATTCCAGTCTACTTTTGTCATAAATTTACAGTAGACAGTTCAGCAAAGTAGAGCAATAGCAGTAGCAAGAGATTCAACCCGCATACCAGAACTCGTATCTTGCCGAAAGAGAAGGTTGAGTTTTTCCGCCAGTGAAGGCTACTTATTCTCTTTCCAATCCAACGCTTCCAAAACCAGATCCCTCATCTCATTCGTAATGCTCAGGTCTTTCAACGTCTCACGATTTACCCACATCCCCATCGAATGCTCCTCCTTGTTGACCTTGAACCCAACACCGCTATCCACCGTGACGACGTAACTCAGCTGCACAGCACGGCGCACGATCGGTTCATCGTCTTTCCCAGCACCGGTTGTGGGTTTCGTAGTCGTGTAGGTGATGACAGAGAGTGCATGCACAATGCCAGTGACCGCCAAGCTAGCCTCTTCTGCGACTTCCCTAACGACAGCATCTCCGATTGTGGCGTCGGTAGCATCGACTTTGCCACCTGGTATCTCGAAGACTCCAGGATAATATGTCTCGTCATCTCTTCGTTTCAGGAGGAGGATCTGAGGCTCCGCTGTAGTGAATTGCAGAATCGCAGCCCCGACTGTGACTTTATCAAAGGTCTTGTTGATGTGTGCGGGGAATTGGTCGCGATGCATAGTAAGGTACTCAAGGCTAGGCGGGATGCTGGATGCCATGGTCTGACCGACTTAGGGAAATACCGTCTAGATAGTTCAGGACTTGGTTGAAAGGAAACTTCGAGGGGCTGGCGAGACTGCTGGCTGGACCCCCACTTCAATCCAACGGCTAATACCAGGACTTATAACCACAAGCTGATCAGGTTTGGCAGTAGTGACTCCCTAATGAGTCGGGCGGGAGGGACAGTGATGAGAGTCGGTGGCGCCCAATCCGTTTGCACAGGTCAGCGGATACAAGCCGCCTGTACGGAATGCCGTAGTGTGCGTTTCCTCCACTTCCTATCCTCTGTTTTCGTTCGGAGAGGGAGATGATTGTGGTTCGTCGTTTTCAGAAGACGAGAAGGATGGTTCAGAAGGTTCTTTGTAGTTCGGGTGCGAGGTTGTACATTGATAGGCGTCCGGTCATCTGGTTGCCCGATCTTGATCTCGAGGTTTTTAGTGTGCAGTCTTTGTGGCTATGTATAGTATTTGTACGGGGTGCGACGTCTTGTCGAATTTATATCACATCTTACCTACGAATATAAGTCACGAAGCGAGCGAAGAAGGAAGGACCGACCGACTATTACACACCGTGCGTACCTAGTTAGCGGGACGTGGTTCAAATGAAAATGCACTTAAAAGCGGCCACTAAGGCTAGGTACATTATTGAAAGGAGGCTATAGGTAAACGCGGCGTACCTTTTACTGAGTCTGCATTTTCGGTTACTGTATTATCAAGAAGTTTCTTGCCATCTAATCGGAGATAGTATCCCAACCAATTTTGTTTTATTCCTTCAGCTTTTAAGCTTAAAGCTCTCGAGTTTTCTAAACCAGGAAAATATTCAAGACTTCCCAGCCGTCATCTATTCCCTTCACCATTGCTGTAGTTGGACTTGGAAAGCGTGCTTTACAGCATGGAATACCTACTATAGAGAGGCTTTCGGAGTTGTTCCACCTTGCAATCGGTTGCGAGGATGACACAGCTCGAAATAAGTTCACTTCAACTTATGCGAGGTGCCTTGTGTTTCCACGGTAGAGGGTGTTGTCCTGTGGAGAGACACACTAGGAAACAAAGTACAGTGTGCTTACGTTGCGGCGCCGCATTCTGAACACCAATCAACCGTTACCTGTTTGCTAGAGGCTCGTATTCACGTCTTAAAGGAAAGCCAGCCTCGTTGTCTGAAGAAGAGCTTCTAGATTTTCATCGAGTCGCGAAAGAGCACGAAGTCCGGCTCGTTACAGCATCATCATGTCAAGGAAGATATAGTGAAAGATTCTCGCAGACCAGAGAATGGTTACCATTGGTGGGGGAAGTTCGGTTCTTTGAAGGAGCTCGTGAGGTTCATTGCCCAAACCTTGGAGGGTTGGGGAGCGGAGAAGGTTTTGTTTAGCGGAGGGGTCCTCTTTGATCTTGGATAGCATCTCTTGGGGATGGTTTTGT
This sequence comes from Lachnellula arida, assembly GCA_007821475.1. NCBI lineage: Eukaryota > Fungi > Ascomycota > Leotiomycetes > Helotiales > Lachnaceae > Lachnellula > Lachnellula arida. The sequence goes on from QGMF01000917.1 coordinate 3,598, forward strand.
CGTATAATGAAATATAGGAATAAAAATTGATCTTAAAGAGTCTCTGCTTGGAAAATCATGCCCACATGAAACGTACCTAGGAAGTAGCATCGAAAGCTAGATCATCCTGTAGGAGGATGCCCGTGCTAGTCCAACTCGGACAAGAAGCCGTTCAAAAGCTCCAGGTATCTTTCAGGCTCTTCTAACGAAGACATATGACTCGACTTCTCTAGTACCGCCCACTTGACCTTGGGAATCAAATCAAACCACGGTTTCATCATCCCATCGGTCATGAAGTCATACCGTCCAGAGAGCAGCAGGGTCGGTACATTGATTTCTCTAGCCATCACAGTCGCATCGTAGTCTTTCAACGGACCTGTGATACGGGTCCTAGAGACACCCTTTCCAGGCGTGCCCCACCTAACAACAGCATCAGCAGTCCGAATAAGCATGCAGGAAGAAGGTAACTTACATTAATACCATGTTTGTGCTCTCCTCGCAAACCGTCCCGTCCAGTACATCCGGCCACGGATCCAACAAACAAAAATGCTTCTTTGCAAACCTTGCCAGCGCTTCTTGATACACAGGATCCCTATATCGCTCCTCCCTATCCAGCCTCAACACCTCCTCACTCACCGGCAACGCTTTGAACAAGGGCAGTATCTCCCTCTCAAACACCGCTGCGCTACTCGGCGAATTCGCAACAACAAGCTTCCGCAGGCCCTTCGGCCTTCTCGCAGAGTATGTGCTCGCCAACATACCGCCCCAGCTCTGACCATGGAGGAAAAATCCTTTCTCCCTCACACCAAGGTCGTCGATCAGCCGATCAAGCTGCGCGCAGAAGAGGTCGAACGTCCAAAAAGATGGCTCTTCGCCTTTGTCGCGCAAGCGTGAAGAACGCCCACAGCCAACCTGGTCGTAGTGAATCGAAGGGATGCCGGCGGCGGCGAGGGGCTCCGCTAGGGGATATTGGTCTTCGCAGCCAGCGCCAGGGCCGCCGTGGAGGAAGATTAGAGGGGGTGAGGAGTGTATGTCGCCGACGGTTTTGTAGAAGGTGGTGATAGCCACGCTGTTCAGATAATTAAATGTAAAATAGGGCATCTTCGTGTCGTTTCCGATATTCCTCACATGTCGCAACGATGGATGTGCTTTGCGCTTATTGTCTATCTGTGTGTAGGCAACAGTCTTCTCAAGGTGGGTCGCAGGCACCGAGGTGGCTTTACGCGTGTCACACTTAACAGGCATAACCAGTATGCTTTATACTCATGATATTGAACAGCTGAGAAAGCTAGAGGCGGTTTTGTACAAGTATCCTCTGGGTTTTTCTCGGGAAGGCATCGGCATCCCAAATTATCATTGTTATAATCATAATCATTATCATAATCATCGTCATCGTCCCTTGTGTTCTCCTCTTCTTTTGGACTTTCACTAGACATCGTATGATTTATATGTACGACTTAAGCAGCCATAAATTAGTTCTTATAAATGCACAGTATACATATTCCCATGAAACTTTTCGGTCACAAAGTCCGTAACTAGAACCAAATCAAACCTGATCCTAGACACGACATAATGTACTGGACTGCACGTTTTCCACATCATCACGCACTTGAAAACATGCCATTAATCAAACTTGACTCCCTCATTTTCATCAAGATTACCTAGCTTAAGCTACTGGGCCATTGGGGTGAATCAAAACCTTGGTATATCCGTCTTCTCTCCTGTCGAACTTGACATACGCACCCGGCGCTTCCTCAATGCCAATCTCATGCGACACGACAAAAGAAGGCTTTGCACGCCCCGAAATAATCATATCTCGGAGGTAACGATTGTATGTCTTGACATTACACTGTCCAGTTCCAATAGTAAGACCCTAGAAGTTCACCGCACTATCAGCCCAAGCAAGCCGCGGAGAAGACAGACGGACAGACGCACAGTACGCCCAACGATGCAAAACAGTCCGACGTACCTTTTCAAACAGCTTTCCAAAACTTATCAACAGCTTCCCACTTGCACTGTTGCTATCCGGTGCACCAGGATCACTGGGTACGTAGAGCCCCGGGACGCCGATACCCCCCGTCGGTCTCGTGACCATGATGCAATTCTCCAGCACGCTGGACGGCGCTTCCTCCATCCCATGGCGCGCCGAAGCCTGATAGCCCACCGCATCCACACTCCTATCGACCATCCCGCCATTCCTCTGCACAATATACCCCACCGCATCCACGTCCTTGAAATTAACCGGCACGCACCCGATCTTCTCCGCCGCCGCCAAGCGCTCCGGCACACAATCCACAACATACACCTGGCTCGCACCGCGCAAAACCGCCGAATACGCGGCCATGAGACCCACGGGCCCAGCGCCAAAGACCGCAATGCTTTCTCCGGGCTGGAAACCGGAGAGCTGCACGCCGTGCCAGCCGGTGGGGAAGATGTCGGCGAGCATGATGAAATCGCGCTCGTGCGCTGTGCCGGCGGGCAGCGGGAGGCAGTTGAAGTCTGCGTATGGGACGCGGATGAACTGGGCTTGGCCTCCTTGGTAGGGTCCCATTGCTACGTAGCCGTACGCGCCGCCGGCGAATCCGCTGTTGCGTTGCATACTTGTTAGTTTGAAGTAAGCTGTAGGGGTTGGAAGGCGGGCGGGCATACGGATTGACTCCCGTGCAAAAGGCCGTCTTTCCCTCCTCACTTGGAGAAGCAAGAGTGTTAGCGGAGGCTCGAACCAAAAGTGTGGCATGAGTAGACTGGTAGGAGCAAGTAAGTTAAGGTAAGCTCACCAATTCCTGCAACGTCCATCAGCGACGTTAAAAGGCATCACAACCCTATCCCCTTTCTTGAGCAGGCTCACAGCCGCGCCAGTTTCGATCACGATACCCATATTCTCATGTCCTTTATAAATCTCAAGCATCAGCCTACCGTACCATACCATACCTCATCCACGAATCACGTGTAGGAGAAGAAGACGAACCAAAGCACAACCCGCCTTGTGCCGCTGTCCGGCCTTGATACATATGCAAGTCAGATCCGCATATGGCAGCCGTGGTGATCTTGATCAGTGCATCGTCCGGGTGTTCCAGTTTCGGGAGAGGGAGCTCTTCGATCGATACCTTGAAGGGCTCTATGTTCCATTATTTTCAGCTATACCGTGGCTTCAGCCTTCCTTTCCCATCCTCCTCGTATCCCCCGTCCAAAGAAGACATACCTTGATACACCACAGCTTTCATAGTCTGTGTCTGTGTCTGCGTCTGCGCCATATCGCCTTCTCTCCTCTTTCTTTCTTTCTTTCTTTCTTTCAAATTTCCCTTCCCTTACTCCGTATTCTTCCCGGCGTTAGTTTTATACTGGATGGTTATTTGAGAAATTCTTTCTTACTGCGTAAACGTATTAATGCAAGATTGGACGGACGTACAATAAGTTTTTTAACAAAGACAAGTAGGATTCTCTAGGTTTGGAGCTCGAGCTCTTTCTTCATTTAGCCTGCAACGTAGGTACCCCACCCCCACGCTCACGTTATCCCCTCGCCCGAAGGTGGGGGATCCAGGCCCCACGCTAAGGTAATAGAACAGAGGAGGAGTGCCAAGCATTTTCGGTGGGGCTATGGACTACCACAACATAATTATTTCGTTAATCGTCCATTGAACACGTGATAGCCGTCGTCGAATGCGATTACCCCCAACCGTCCATCAACCAACATACGCACCATGATCAAGCAACACACATAAAAGACGTGGATAAATCAACAACGACAGATTACGGTTTTCTACAATGTGAACGCCAAGCCATACTCCGTACTATTCTGGCGTTCAATCAAGTATATCTATCTGCTTCTGCGTCACAAACACCAGAAATGAAAAACCAACCACCTTCATCCATGATCAATGCCAGGACCGCTCAGTCCATCACACATGCGACCCGACCCAGAAAACGCTCGAGGCCCAGAGAACGACTAGCAGCTACATAGCATGCTTACGAGGAGCCCTCTTCATAGGAAATCTGCAGTTTCGTTGGCGCATAGAGACCTTACTGCGAAGTATGTTTGAGCTTGGGGGGAGGGGCTCAGGCCGACGAGATCAGCGTCCTTGAGAGGAGAACGCTTGGCTGAGCTGTCGCCGTAGGATATCTTGCAACTGCAATGTGCGTGTGCTAGTGCATACCCCCACAAGATCAGCATCCTTAAGAGGAGAACGCTTAGCTGTGCTGTCGCCGTAGGAGATCTAAGCACAAAATTAGCTTTGTTTATCCTATGGTAATCTGGTCTTTTACCCCAACGAGGTCGGCGTCCTTGAGGGGAGAACGCTTGGCCGATGAATCACCATAGGAGATCTAAAAGCTCCTTAGAAAAGTACTTGACTCCAATACTTGTCAAGCACTTACGCCAACGAAGTCAGCGTCCTTCAAAGGAGCCGGTTCAGCAACCGGAGCGGCAAGAGCCACAATTGGAAATGTTAGAGCAAGAATCTTGGCGAGACATATTTGCGATTATTGAGCGTAAGAAATGTTATTTCGGATTTTTCACAAGCTGGGGAAGAACTGCATACAAAGCCATTTTTCTGGGGAAAGCTTCCGCTATTTATTAGCTCTGGCTTAGCATTTCCTTGTACCCGCTTTCCTGATCTCGTACAAACGTACGGTTCCATCCTACTCCTCGCCCAATGAGCCCCCGTGTGTCTACAGGCTGCGAGGAACCAGATGCCATGCACATGTATTTGCAATCACGATCTCAAAGACGCGGTAGCACTCCATTCGAAATGCGACAGTGAGGTTATCCGCGCGGAAATGCCACCTTCCTGTACTGATACTTGGAAACGAGGCAAGTAGCTATTTCCGGCTCCCCGCTGCATGCAAATGCTGAAAAGTCTAGCCACTTCACGCCTCATGTCTGTGAAGGTGCGTGCGTTGCTATATCTTTGCTGCATTTTTGCTTGGTGGTTTTTAGTCTCCCTGGCTTCCATTGGTGATAGCCTGACAGGTGCCTTACTGGCTTATTGCATCTTCTGATCATCTGATGAAGTTCATGGTTATCATAAGCCAAGAAATCTTGGCGAGAAGTCGTCTTTGAAGAACTATTCCGTGTCACTAGTTTGTTTAGTCATGGGGTTGTTCTTGAAATGCAATGCGTCGGATTTACCGAACTGTACTGTATTGGATCTTAGATACCGAGGTCTGGGCACTTGGGCTTCTCACATTCTGATTGTGAAGTTATATTTATGCTCATTGTCGTATAAAGGGCTAGAGCCATCGAGACCTATACGTTTTTCTCTATACAGAAGCCAACACTTTCTCTGAACAGTTTCATATTCGAAAAGGCAACCATCCCATGAGGTTCAAGTAGGACTAAAATACTTAGTAGTTAGGTATATCTATCAAAGTATCGACCCCAAATGGCTTTGAAGCTCCGACACTGATCTATTACATGCCAATTGCACTTTACCTAGTCAGCTTCAGATGCAACCATCAGCCAGCCATGCCCGTTACTGCACGACGTAGCATCCTTGCCTCTGCATAAGCTGCAAAGCTTGTTGAAATTTCTCATATCCTATCGTACAAACCACTCGCGTTACATGCCCCAGGCCCATTCTCCGCAAACACAACGGCGTTGTTCGTTGACATCAGCTGCACCAACGAACGGGCCGCAAGCAATAATACGCTCTCCGCCGCAAGTGGCTTCGGAGGTTACATTTTCCATTAGCCGAGTTGTTGGCAAGATGGAGAACGCCAGTGGAATCTACCTTCGTGGTTCCCAAAACTCATTTCTGAGTTCCCTTTGGTTTTTTTGACTCGGCCTAATCGTTGCTCCATTCCCCAATCTTAGACAGGCATTGCACTTTTCCTTTCTTTGAGAAACCCTCCCCCTTTTCTTCTTCTACTAGTCTCCGTATCCGTCTTATTAAGACACCAATTATCGAAATCAAGTCAACCATGGACCACAGATTCTCGCCTCTCAACCCTTCCATATCCAGCACCTCATCAGAAAATCTCCTTGAAGAAACCCACCAACTGGAAAGCTCGTTCATCGAAACTGCCAGACTGCTGCAGCGCTCAAACAGGCGCGGAAGCCGGAACTGGAAGAAGTCGATCATGCCAGTTCTGTGCCATATTACCCTGATCGTAATTTACACCGCCGTGACGCTTATTCTCCTCGACAGGAACAACAAGAACTGGACCCATGGACCGAACTTAATCCATTGTAAGTTGAGTTTGGTAGCACGGGTGGTTCTTTCCATGTTCATGCTAATTTTGATGATAGCGCCTGCGAGAGGAGCGCATGAGTACGAGCGTGTTACGTTTGACGGCTTCTTTACATCACAGTAACCCGTACAAAGGCCCATGGCGCCCCGAGCTGGACGATGCCTGGGGTCACCTCCTCGAAAGCGCGTCTGTCTTTTCGCTATGAATGATGTATGCATGCTAACAGGGCCACAGACTCGAACATCGTTATACGTAGTTTCCAAAGCAGACCTAGATGCGATCAACAAAACCTCCGTCCAAGTCCCCGACGGCTCTAGATACCTAGCAACACTCGATGTGCACCACCATGTACGAGTCCTCTGTGGGATTTATTGCAAGCAAGCAACACGCTAAAAATGGAAGTACTGTACTAGTTACATTGCATCAAGAAGATCCGCCAATATCTACACCCGGAGCAATACACGATGGATGAGCCGACCATCGAAGTACATATCGACCATTGCCTGGATGACTTGCGCATGATAATGATGTGTAAAGCGGACATCTCGCTCTTGCTTACGAGTGGATTCCACACTACACGAAGCGTATTCCCCCAGCGTCTGTCGAGAAAACAGACCCTTGGAAGTGACGGACTGGCGCACACAGCATTCCCCGTCTGGGACGTAACTCACGAATGCACAAACTGGGAGAAACTCGACGCCTGGGCAGGCGAACGCTCCCTCGATATGTCCAATATCCCAGTCCACCCAGAACTGTACGTCTTTTTTATCTCAACTTCTCCCACTAACTCCATAGGAAAAGGAAAAACAAAAGCAAATGCTGAGTCAGACATCTTAGGATGGGCGGATGGGTGGATCCAGATACCATGTCTGCAGATGCTAGGGATTTCCTGGAACAGGTCCGGGCTTATGAGGCGCAGAAGGAAAAGGATCGGGAGGATGCGATGCGGGCAAGTATTCTTGGGGATGAGGATAGAGCTGGCTGAGGGGGTTCTCGGTCTTTGATCTGCAGGACTCAGGAGAAGGGCTAGAGTAATAGACTGAGGGTCTGCTGCTGTAGTTTGGGGTAGTGTTGGTGCAGGAGTTTGGTGTGTTGGCTATGATAGAGCACGTTCTATTATAGCAGTGGCAGGGTAGTCGTGACATTGGTCATCTTTTACCTTTACCTATGAATGGTCAGATGTATCTACGACATAATTCCGGCCACCACTTGAAGCCACACAAGCCAATGTCCACGGCTGCCGGTCACTCAGTAGTAACAGCATCCCGCAATCTGCAAGAAACCCTATATATTGTCCGCAGCTGGCCCGTGTCGTGCTCGTGCTCGTGCTCACAAAGAACCCCATCTTAACCCAATACAGAGTTAAAGGTTAAGATCAAAACCACGTTTGGTGGGCGAGTACTGGAACTGCACTGCAGTCTGCATGCAACCCACCCACCTAGTGCATGAGCCGAGCCGCTTCCCAAGCTAAGAAGATATCTCTGCTGCCCGAACATCCGCATCATGTGCACTGTAACCTTCATATGCAATCCATCGGATTTCAAAACCCAATTGTTACTATGACTTGTTCACCTTGCTTCGCCAACTCAGAGATACCGAGTCATCCACGGGACCGGCACAATGCGTGCTGGCGTGCTCGAGCATCAAAGTCCTGTTGCTTCTGCTATCACTTTTCGAAACTTGCCATGATAGTTGATTATCGGACATCATCATGTTGTCCCTCTCTGCGTTTCCCCTCAAGAGCTGGCGGAAGCAAAAACACATACCGAATCACCTCTATACGGCCGTGGGCGGTAACAGCGAAGATGATCGAGGAGCAGAACTCTATAGCTAAAGCCGACGCTTGGGACTTTAATTTGGTAGTATGAGCAAACGAAAGAAATGGTCGTGCGTGGGACTTGTCGCGGCGCTGTGGTTTCTCACCGCTGCGGTTCTGAACCTGATCGTGCCTGCATTTCCAAATTTGTACGAGAAGTCAGATACCGGTACAGCGACGAGTTCAGAATGGTTTCCTAGCGGTCAGTAAGGCTAAGGCAGGTTCCTGGATGGACTGTTTCTGTTTCGATGCTGAGAGATTTTAGTGGAAACAAGAGCCTACGTATTCGACGAGGATCAAGCTTTCGCCCAAGCACCGAACGCAGCGAGCAACGCCGCGTGGGATACTCTGATGCCTCGTAAGTGCTCCACGTCCACGCCTTATGCCCATTATCCCCCTCCCAAGCCATCCCTCTCACTCCCCGCCCTTTAGCCGGCCGCGGCCGCGTCCTCATCACAGAACCCTGGAAATACGGACTCTCATCGCTCTCCTCCCCGCCTCTAGCGTCCGCATCGCCGTCTTCCACCAACTGCACGGCCTAGCTCTGCTCCGCTACAGCTAGTTCGCGCTCCTAGGCGAGTGCGAGCAGGACGCGAGTGTGGAGGTGGATGTGGAGCGGCCGCTGCATGCGCACCACTTGGAACCGGCTGCCGCGGGCCACTGCTTTGATTTCCTGAGGCAGGCGTTGATGTGCTCGGCTGATACGACGGTTGAGCTGGGGGGTGGGGTGGTGAGGACGGCTCATGGATGGGGCGTGAAGCATCGGTGTAGGGATTGGGATGGGGTTTGGGAGTGGGTGATGGAGCATCGTGCGGATGATAATCGGACTAGGATCTTGTAGGTTTGGTGAACTGCGCTTTTGTGCGGGGCTTCCTTTTAATAAGACTAAGCTTGCATGCTACCAACGACGGTTTCGAAACTTTGCGTCTTCAAAGGCAATCTTTCAACTGTACGGTTCGCATGAATACGGTAGGACATGCTGGGCTATGGATGCCTAAAAGGAATTCTTGAGTAAGTGAGTTGAAAGAGGTTTGACTTCCTGAAATGATTAACTGTTGCTGTAATTATTCAACCAAAGAGTATCGATTTGCGGGGTTCGCACTCTAGTTTCTAGCGTCTTAACAGTAATCCCCTTTTAATCATTAAATTAACAAGTAGCCAGAGACTTTGAAAGGCATAAGAATAGTGCGGAAGTTGTAGTGTAATCAGTGAAGCTTTGGCAACTACGCGCAAGGACTAATTTGTACACACCCTACTCGACATAAGTAATACAGAGGAGATAAAGATGCATTTTGCAAACAATAGTTGAAAGTTTCAGGATATCGTAGGCAACTTGCCTGACAAAGGTTAGGATAGGAGAAAATCATTACCATAAGGTAGACGCTTGTGAAAAGTCCACTGTGATTTGTATCTACATCGCTACTCAGGATGAAATATACGAGTCCCTTGAAATGCAAGCCAAATGCATCCTAATAGGACAAAGCTTACTCCGAACGCCATGCAAAGAAAAGTCAAGAGCACGCTTCCTTTCCCGTATAAGCAAATCATCCAGGCCACACACCCCAAACGATCCCCCCCAATATATCCAAACACTCTACCCCCCATCCTCCTCTCCACCTCCGCCACAAGCCCCTTGAAATAAACCTCCGCCTGCACCGTCGCACTATACGCCACCGGCGTCCAGCTCCACATATTCCTCCGCTCACTATCCGCACCCGCCGCCAGCAGCGTCCTCAGAACCAGCAAGTGCCCATTGCTACTCGCAAAATGCAGCGCCGTATTCCCATCCACATCCGCATTCTTTAGCAACTCCTCCGGGCCGCTCGGCGCAAACGTGAGGAGGATCTGCAGACAGGTATCGTGGCCGCCGCGACTGGCCTCCATGACCGCGTCCCGGCCTCGCACATCCCGCTTCGGGATGCAGCGCGGCTGCGC
>QGMF01000918.1:0-13508 GCA_007821475.1 Lachnellula arida
GAGGATTAGGGGATAGACTTGTAAGATCGATCTGGGCTTTTGGATTTATGGTACTGGTGCTGTGTGGGTGATTGCTTTGGATGTGGGGTGATATGAGGGGGTATAGTAAGGGGTGGGGCATTATTCTAGTTTATACGGTATGTTTTCAGATGAATTTATATCTGCAACTTATATTACGCACCCTTTCCTTCTCCTCGTCCCTTTCGTTGTTCCCTTTTCCAACCCTGGAAAATCTCCCACACGCATCCTATACCCATTCCACACCCTCCTTTCTTTCTTTCTTTCTTCTCCCTGTCTCCCCGACTCTCGAGAGGAGATTGTCGATTCTTGGGTGTGCGCAGGAAATGGGGAAGTTATGGTGGAGCGGGAGGTGGAGGGGAGGTGGAAGAAATGGAGAGTGAGAAAGCGGGAGCGTGGCGTGGGTGCAGTGTTTAGGAACAGACGGGCTTTGGATTGCTGCGTGTTCGTGTTGTATGTTATTTGTCGCGGGGAGAGGATTTAGATATAAGATCTTGATACCGATGTCGATGCCGATACTGGTAGATACTGGAGCTGAGCAAGATTGCGTTCAAGCTCCAGACCAAGTTTAACTAACCGCTCCGTTTCGTCTTTAGAACGAATCTTGTCTTCCATCGAAAGAGGGAGGGGATGTTTATGCTTTTCCCCAGGGAGGGATACGATTCTCGAGTCGTGCGTGTAGGGAGGGTGAGTGTTGGATGCTAGATGCTGGATGCTGGTGAGGAGGATAATATATTCGCGCTTACTTTGTCTCAGTCCATATTTCGTGAGAGGAAAGGTAGGAAGGAACTCGAACCTCGAACTTCGAATCGAATCAATCAACCAATCTTCAATCCGTGGATGTAGCGCTAGCTTAGCTCAAGATAATGCACACACAGCGTCGTGACTCGTGGAGAAAGAGCATTGATCGATACCGGAGGAGGACTTGGAAATCGAAGACGAACCCAGCTTCATGGTTCTGCTTCTACTTCTCTTGAGCATTAGTCTCGCATGCATTGCGAGCAGGGAAGCAGGGTCACTCATCGATTGGCGAACCGGACCGGACCTAGGTACAGAAGACCTGCTTGGCTGATGATTGCTTGAGCTGGTACTGTTCCGTAATTTACTGGTCTCTGTGTACGGAGAGGTGTTGAGTTTGAGTTTAAGTTCGAAGCTGGAGCTGGAGAGCATGTGATCGATCTCTGTTGTGCGTCGAGGAGTTGGAATGGACACGGTGTGCTCAGTCTGAGCTCGCTCGAGACTGTGGGGTTCTACTCCGCACGGAGTATGTCAACGAGATAGATGGGAGGTGTACAATGTTGAGCTGGTTGTGAGGCGGAGGCGGAGGCAGAACGAGGAATTGTTTCTAGAGAGGGCTGGGGCTGGGGCTGGGGTAAGGGCAGTTGGACTGTGTTTGTGGCAGAGCGATACGGTGAGGTAGGTGCTGTTGCAGGAGTAGGAGTGGTGAGGTGGGTTTGCAAGGTGTGTGGAAGGGAGAGGATTGATGGCGGTCTTTGCTTTTCATCTATCATGGCAAGGGCAAAAGGGCAGGATGGAAGAACGAAGGTTGAGGTGGAATCTGTTCCAGGTGCGAGGTTGAGAGTGTGCTGTTGGGGAGAATATGCGATGCTTTGGGGAGCGGATCTTGGGGAAGAAGCAATATTTCATGGATTGTTTATAATTCATCTTAGAATGCAAAACGAGGAGGGGTTTTCACGGGGCAAAGAAGATATCTAGCTTCTTTCACGGTCTGGAGAAGATTGGCGAAGGTTTTAGAAGTCAGATTATTGCAAGTTTCAATCACGTTGCATAAAGAAGTGTTTTGCAGAAGCCTTTTATTGTCATGAATAATTCCACACCCGGAGTGGAGGGGTCCTCGTCACCGCAAGTCTGCCCTTCTCCGTGCGAATAACCATGACTTGTTACAAAGAAAGAAGAAACTCGAAATCTTTTGGATGTCAAAGCATTGATGCAAATGACCTATCAACCACCAGTCCAACATAGTAGCAGTTCAACCCAAGAGATTGCTAGATTATGAAAGTGTGCCTTGAAAGACACCCAGGCAAAGCAGATCATGAGTGATGCCAATCAAGCGTAAGGCAGATAATTCACCATTGTCCGGGACGTGCTGCTGGTACCTCAGAGTCCCATCCACCACCAGTAGTAACAGCAGCCTTAGCTGGAGTAGGAGCAGCCTTAGCTGGAGCACCCCATCCAGTAGTAGCAGTAGCCGGAACACCCCATGAATCAGTAGTAACGGCCTTAGGTGGAGGAGAGACAGCCGGAGTTGGAGCACCCCATCCAGTAGTAGCAGTAGCCGGAGCACCCCATGAATCAGTAGTAACAGCCGGAGCTGGAGTAGAGACAGCCGGAGCTGGAGCACCCCATGAATCAGTAGCAGCAGCCGCAGCTGGAGCACCCCATCCACCAGCGTCAGCAAGACGTTCAGTTACACCCCATCCGCCATCATCACCACTAGCGCCAGTGGCAAAATCTTCCTCAGGTTCATGTACCAACTTTGAGACATCGCCTTTACCATCCTCAAAACCTTCTGGGATGTATGGCTCAAGGAAGTCGGGGATATGCTGACGAGTCTCAAGCAAAATCTTGACGAGGGCTTCGGAGAGGTCGGAATCACGCTCGTTGAAGAACGAAGTGGCAAGACCAAGGTTTCCAATACGGCCGGTACGACCTGGTGAACCCATTAGCTTCATCTATCAATCACAAGGAGCGACAAACTTACCGATGCGATGAATGTAGTCCTGAATACCACCATGTTGAGCTGAAGGCAGATCGTAGTTGATGACATGAGCAACGAAATGGATGTCCAAACCACGAGCGGAAACTGGAGTGGCGATAAGAACTGGGGCCTTGCCCATGCGGAAAGCACGGATGGAGTCCTCACGCTCACGCTGAGTGCGATCGGCGTGAATGGAGGTACATGGGAGATCCTTATTGAAAAGAAAATCGTCAACCTCATCTGCGGTGCGCTTGGAGTTGACGAAAATAATGGTGCGAGCAGGAGGTCCAGACATCAGCAAGTCCCACAAGGCTTGAAACTTCATAGAAGGCTCAACGTAGATGATATCCTGCTTGATGTTCATATGACTGCTACCAGCACGACCGACGCGGATGCGGACGTGATTGGGCGCAAGATGCTTGGTAGCAAGCTCTTGGGCAATCTTAGGGAAGGTTGCGGAGAACATCAAGTAGTTGATGTTGCCTTCCTCTTGATCTACTTTCTGTTAGCAATTCTGCCGCCGCTGAAGGAAAGAGTAAACATACCACCACCGCACATAATCTGGTTCAATTCAACGTCCCAGTCAGATGTGAGCATCTCGTCAGCCTCATCAATGACCATGTACTTGAGACGTTTCAGGGTGAGCTTAGCGGGTCTGTTGATGAAGTCACACAGACGACCTGGAGTGGCAATGAGTACATCGCAACCCTTTTCGAGTTGAATGCACTGTTCGGCAATGGGTCCACCGCCATAGACCACGCAAGGACGAAGCATGGTTCGGTAGCAGAAGCGCCGAGCTTCATCGAAGATCTGGGTGGCAAGCTCACGAGTTGGGCATACGATCAAGACCAAAGGCTCAGCACGAACGGGTGCATGAACGCCGGATATGAAGGTTGCAGGATTTGGTCGCGGAGCCGCAAGCTTCTTGGCCTTACCCATCAACTTTGACAGAATTGGGATGAGGAAAGCAGCGGTCTTTCCGGAACCTATGAGAAATGTCAGCGTCAACAAATCGCGAGATTGCAAAGCTACCTACCAGTTTGAGCGCATGCAACAATGTCATAATTCTTGAAGACGGCGGGAAAGGTGTACTGTTGAATAGGGGTTGGGACGGTGTAACCCGCCAACTTGACGTTCTCCAACATGACTGGATGTAGACCAGCATCCTCGAAGTTGCGGATTGGGCTGAGGTGGAGAGTACCCTCCTGAAAGACATCGAGCTCAGCGATCCTAAATGGTAATGAGCAAAGGTTTGAAAAGACACAATTGAGACTTACTTCTTGAATTCGATACCTTGACGGACATGGAACTCGGAGCCAAACAGTTGCTTTTCGAGATCGGGAAAACGTGGGCCAACGTCCCCATATTCCTCGCGCCATTCATAAACAACAGCATTAGATGCCCACTGACCGGTTTGCAAACCACCGACGGCACCAACGGGCTCAGCTTCAGGGCCTTGGCTATCAGCTGGAGTCTGGCCTGCGGCTTCTCCACGCGCAGCCTTTTCTTCATCGGCAAGCTGCTTGTTCGACTTGCTTAAGGTAGCGTAGTCGTAAGCGGCATCCTTCTTGTCAGCCCATCCGTGTTCACCTGGAGTCTTGGTGATGCCGGCAGGAGTATAAGATGGGTGGGGTGCCTCGGCATCAGCGGCAGCATCACCAGCATCACCAGAGGCATCTGCACCCCAGCCGTCAGCAGCCGGAGCAGCATTGGTGTCAGTGCCCCAGCCATTTGAAGAAGCATCGGGCAGTGCCGCAGCCATCTCCGTGGTGTTCTGCCACGACATGATGGTCAATTGGTTGAAGCTGATAGATATTGTTAGCCAAGCTCAGCTTCAATGAATGAGAGACAGTGAAAGTTTGATGAAGGTGAATAGCTTCAATAGATGAAGAGACAGTGAAAGTTTGATGGAAGGTGAATAGCTGCCAAGATCTGAAAGGAGTGAGAGTAGTTTTCAAAGCCAATGGCTCGAAGGGTAGAGGGAAAACTCGATGGAACTGAATTGAAGCTGAGAGAGCAGTGAATGAAAAAGTAAGACTGTCATACAGCTGAATAAAAGATGTAGAGATACCCGAGAGGCACCGTGTACTTGAAGAAGTTGGTGGCTTTGTGATGCAGCAGTGAAGAAGGAAGAAGGAAGGTGGAAGGTGGAAGGTGGAAGACGGGCAATGTTATGATGTTGGCTTTTGGTGGGAAGTTTAGGCAAAGACCAAGGTAAATTTACACGAAGAAAAGCCGATGATAGATTCACTTGGAACCGCCCTCAGGCACACCGCAGAGGAAATGCCTTCAAAGGAGGATTTTCTCTTGCTCGTGGGGAAAGCCAAATGCGAGCGCAATTTCAAGGAGATGTGTTAAGAGTGATGCTATGAGGAGGCAAGAAGAAGAGGACACAGATCGAGAGGAGGGGCTGAATAGCAACTTTGCTCTTCAGCGTTGACATGCCTTGATTGTAGCGGACGTGCGTGTGGTAGCTGTGAAATGGACAGGGTAGAAGGAGAGACGCGAGAGGGAGGAGACGCGAGAGGGAGGAGACGCGAGAGGGAAGAAATGCAAGAAGGAGGAGACGCAAGAAGGAGCGGGGAAGAAAGATTGAAGGAGTGCTTACTTGGTATCTCAATTGACTTGACGATATGGTACAAGAGTAGCTGTAGACAGCGCTGCGATGGATGATAAGTTAGCTGCTGTTGCGTGATGGTGGTGATGGAGTGCGAGCTGATGATGGGTGGCAGTTGTGGTTGTGCGAAGGCAGATGTAAACAAACCCAATCTCGAGCGCAGCGACGAGGTGATGAGAGTAGAGCAACTTGCCTTGAGGTAGAGACGTAGACAATGCAAGGTAGATCGAAGAGCTAAGTGTTCCAAAGGTTGAGATGGGGTTGGAAGATGGGGAGATTGAAGTTGATGATCGACCTTGAATGTTTTGTTGTGTTGTTTTCGAGAAAGCTCGAGGGTGTGGGAGGAGACCTTTTGTACCCCGTCGAGACCCAACCCATTAAGCGAATACACCCACTAACCTCACACGGCTAGGTACCACATTGCGACGCCTGCAGGGGGGTGGAGGGGAGGGATCTGTGTGCCTGAGTGCCTGATTGTCTGAGTTCGAGGGGGGTAGGAGGTAGATGTAAAGGGGGAGAAGAGAAGAGGCGGCACCAAGTTATAAATGTCCCAGGCGGAGTGGAACACTGAGATTCTTGACGCAGACTCCACCCCCTATCCCATACTAAGAACGACAGCACAGTACGATACACCACGATGGACTTTGGCTGCACAGCTTGGGCAGACGAGATGCTGCACGGAACAAAGACTGGGACAGCATGCATTACAGGGACAATGCCATGAAGGAGGTGGCGAGGGAACACCAGCATTGGGGAGCTGGCATGCGAAAGGCACAGGAAAGCCACGGACATCGCAGAGGGACTGGAAGTGGATAGCAACAGGATTATAGAGGCCTGCGACAAGGTATTTATCATGACTTCTTCCCTGAAACACATCTTTATTTATTCAGGGTAGCTGGAAGTGTGTTGCGCTGACAAGTTCCAGAATCTGCAAACTACGGCCTGGCAGCCTTTATCCTTTCAAACGAGTCACACCACGACATAGAATACGACCGACCGATGCATGAACCAGCGAAGGAAACACCCCACATGCCTTTCAACCCAGGGATCTACAACTAGGACCTGAAGAGTCCCTGGGAATACCTACGAGCCATACCGAGATGCGAAATGGAGCTGCCGCAGTCTGTCTTTACAGAAGAAGCGATGCTTTCCTCATTTCAAATCCTGCCACGCTCGAGCATAGACAACAAAAGACCGAGCAACAAATGTCACAACGTCAAAGTACATATCTCCGAAGAACAAAATACAATAGTCGTCGGACGTCGTCCGTATTGATGGAATGGCACACGAAGACGCACGAAGGATGAACACCACGAAGTCCTCTACTCGTAATAAAACATAGCTCTAGGAGGGTTATTTTCCAGATTCATGCGCTTGGAAGCAGATATCCTTTGAACATACCCTTCGCTCAAAGCCTAATCAGGACGATACAATCGCACGCTGGAAGGAAACAAACCCATGAAGGTCCCGTCTTTTGCGAAGCAGACTATTTCAGCGACAGGATTACCGCCAGTTTGTTTTCCACTCGGACTTAGTAATACCAGGTACGTAATCTATCCCAGATCATTTTAAGTCTTGCTCCTAATAACGAAGCAGAATTATTGGTGTCTCCAAGATAATTGACGGGCATCAGAGTTCCTTCCTTAAGCTACTACCCAGCGGCTCGATATTCAAACGTGCCTTCGCCTTCAAGACATGATTCCAAAACACTCGCTACCCGGCATATACAATTGCGTTTGAAGCTCAGTTTGTGAGTCCCTCATTAAGGCGGCCTCAAGGATAGGATGACCAATTTCCTTCAAGGTAGGTAGTGCCTTGAAGCTCGTGCGGATTGAAAAGGGCGCCCAAGAGGACACGCCCAAGTGGACATGTAGGGCTTCAGTTGCCTTCGTCGAATAAAAGTCGGAATAAACAGCATCTCTATCCAATCAAAAAGTCAAGGAAATATCTCGTTCCCATGCCGTCAGGGAACGTGAGGACAATACTGTCGAAAGATAGGAGACTTGACGTCGGATGAAACTGTAGCCCCGTGCACGGTCCACTTGCCGCGCAGTGCGCGAGCTCAACTCAATCCAATTTTCTCTCTTCCAAACAATATTTCAACTGAGCTGGCGCTGAACACATGTCAAGCAATACAATGCCAGAAAGCAAGCCACTGGCTCGAATTTCAGTCCGTCCGTGAACCCCAATCATCTATGAACCCCTGACAAAAGTTCTCGCCGACAGCTTACGAGAACAAGCGTCTCAATCATTTTATCTCTTCCACAACCTTGGGAACGAATGATCACTGAAGCAAAGCATTCTACTATTTCACTCCTCCACTCGTCATACTCGGAGAGAAAGAGAGCGATGTTTAGAACACGACTGTGAACATCTTCCTTCTACAATCTGCATTTCTCAGCCTGACACTGAATCAGACATGGGTACCGTCAGCACGATTCCATTCAGTCCAAGGAGTCTCCAATACAATGGAAACGACCGAGCCCCTTGGTATCTATGCTAGAACCAGAGAAAGTCCCAATTCTCTTTCTCTCAAAACCTTCGAGTCTTCTCCCACTTGGGTTGAAGTAAGCATTCTAGTCTACTGTACTTGTAGTAGCTTGATATGTCTCCTACTCCTGCTTTTGTAAGATTTCCCTCAACCACTCTTCGGGCAGTCTCACCGCACTGCTTCTTCCCTCGAACTTCATTGTAACTTTAAGTCACCCGCTTCCTACGACCGCTGATCCAGCCTACTCGAACAAGAGCTGTTGACTAGGCCGCAATCTGCTTGTGGATTTGCGCGATGCCAGAGTCCATTCGACACTCCATACATTTGTTTCGAAGACTGCGAAGTTGTAGGCATTTCGTTGCCAATTGAGCAGTGAAAGAGAAAGGCCTTGACCATATTTGAGCCTTGTGATGTGGACTTCAGGAGGCCAAATACCTCGAGAGCATACACAATCCTGGTTTACATTCTCGACAGGCAAAATATCTCCAACTAGGAGCAGAAGCACTGGGGGAAGAGTCTGGGATTGCAGCTCAGCCAGGTGTACCCTGATCTACTCCTTGGGCATATCACGAAAGCTCGCACTCTCCCATGTGCGACTCTGCGATGCTCATTGTTCATTTGCCCTATTTGTCTCCTTCGTTGCATTTGTTTTTCGGCGACAACGGTGTCTTGCGATGTTGATTAAGGGGGTAATTCTTCGCAGAGGTCGGAGTAGTGCCCAGGACAGCTTCAAGGGGGGCGCAGATGTAGGTTCCTTTGGTATCGGATAGATTTCTGTATCGGGAGCGTCTTAGTTTCGGACTCCTGTTTGATATCTTCAGTCAGCTTGGTCCAAGATTCGATGAGCGATTGCATGAGAAAAAAGGAGGCGATTCTATTCCAGATTTCAGACCCTGTGAGCCCTCATCTGCGGGAATCTCAGAAGTGCGCATTTACCAAATTGATTGCGGGTTCAAATGATGAAAAGTAGAACTGTGCTGTGCGAGTCTTGTCATATATTGATCTTTAAAAGTGCAAGATGTGTACCAAGATGTGTACGTTTATCCCCACAGTCGCGTAGGTTACCGCCTATGAACTTGATTCAATATTATCTGGAAGTGTGCAGCCTGACTTCTTAGCGCAGACTGGTAGACAACAAAGCCTAACTGCCATGTCCTCTTCACCACAAATTAGATAGCTCCACACAAAGGCTTTTGGGACCAGCAACCCCCCTTTTCTGAACAAAGAGCACACCCAATCCAACCGCAAGCAGCCATTTACGCGCAAGTTCAACTATTACTTTGGTATTGTCTTGAGGCCAAGTAAGTCAGTACCCTCAAATCATTGCTATCACGAGAACTACCTAGGTCGGTATAATCTCCAACCCAAGCAACACAACCCCCACGGTACACCAATGTGTATTATCTCCTACTCCACACGGCACATCTGCGGCCACTTTGGGCACGCTGAAGCAGGCTACTGTAGTGATAACGTCTGCAAGAAACAAGCAGTCGAATTCAAGGAGAAGATCAACGAGGACGTCTGCCCGATATGCAAGAGGGAGAGGAAGGCTCAACGCCGAGATGCACATCTTACGTTCTGGGATAGATGGGCTGAAGATCATGCCGTGGGCTTGCTTTGCGGTATCGCGCTTGTGTTGTTTTTTGGGTGGTTGGGGAGGGACGACTCCGAGGGGTGGGAGGAGTTCAGCTGATGTGTTTATTGGTATTTAATTACTACCCACTTATCTATCTATTATACTCGCAGGCTCTCCGTCACGGCTTCGCATACCCCTTACTCTCCTATCCAGATCAAAAAAGGGACACCTCGCCCTGTGTTTCCCTCGCGGAAGTACTCCCTCATCCTCTTCCTCCACCACGCTCCCTATACCCAATCCCGTCACACTCGCCAACAACCTCTCCCCAAACACAAAATACTCACCGGAAACACTTACCCCAGACTATATCTCCGCCAAAATCACGCTGCGAGCACAAACGCTGCTTCTCCTGTATTCGCCAAATAATATGTTCCGGAGGTGGAATCGAAGTCGAGGAACCATGCCACCAGCCACTATCATAAGCCAGAGCTAGATTCGATTGGGGTAGCAGAAATTGCAGGTAGTGTTGTTCCTACGTCGCGGGAGAGAGATGATTAGGAGGTCTCAGAAGCAGTTGCCGGGGAGGGTGGTGTGGAAAGGAGGGTGGGTCGAGAAAGCTGAGACGAGGATTATGATAACTAGGTAGGCTTTCTGATGGGTGTAGATGGGTTGCGGAAGAAGTTGCGTTTGATAATGGGCTGGTGTGAGAATTGTCACGGAGAGGGTATGCGTTGTCGGGATGAGCGTCTCGAGGCGTGTTTGGGAATGGATCGGCGAACCCACCACCTAGAATGGAGCGGGATGTATTTGGTGGCTTTTGAGCATTTCCTGCTGCTGGTGGAACTCTTGCTTGGTTCAAGTTATGGATTACTCCGTGCTCCTGTGAAATCAAGGTTATCAACTCTATGGGTGATGGAACTTTGGTATTGAAATGAGTTTTCATGTGGTAGGAAGTCAGATATCCATCCATCTTTTGAGCCCCACGATCCAGATTCGGATTGAGTAGCAGAGAAGCGCCAGAGAGCACAAATATAAGTATTATTCTCAGTCCCCAAACCGGTTTATTGACCCGAAGGCTAAGCTCTACAGAAATCTGACTCGAACCACCTATTTACATACCACCCCCGATTCTTCGACCCGAAAACTCATCTCCGAACTACATACTCAGCACCACGCATACCCCGACTCCCTTACTCTACCCGTTAGCCACCATCCTGTTGCAGAGCCGCCCTCAATCACAGGGGTCGTCGGTTGCTGTCGCCGACGCTTTCCCTGTCGTTGTCGCTGTTGTAGAAGTTCCGAACTCCCAGCTACAAACACCATCATCTCTTTTCTGGACCGCTGCTCACCTTTGATCCCCTGATCTTACGTGAGACTGTTGCTTATTCCAGATAGCCAGAGGTCCATTCTCTATTCGTGACCACCCTGCGTCCTGCATAAAGGCTTTCACCTTCGCAGGAGCGCCCACGCCTCGAAGATCCGGATTTATCGACATAAAATAAGCAGCAAGACCAGAAACAGAACCTGTTGCTACAGACGTGCCTTGGGTCTGATAATAATCACCAGGAGAATATATACCAGCACACCAAATATCGTCTCCAGGAGCACTGATAGTAAGCAGAGGACCACCCTGCGAGATAGGGCTTTGTACTCCAGTGATATCAACTGCGCCGGCGATAATCATATCCTTAATATTAGCCTCTGCAAATATTGGAGGATACAAAGTAATATTCCAAGTAGAAGGGTCATTGATTTTCTATTTACAAGACTTAGTATAATATAGTTTAGGATCTAAAAGGGATATCTTACCTTTCCATTGCCAGCTCCTACAACTATTACCACATGGCAAACCTCGCTGAGATACTCTAATGCCGCCTTAAAATCCCTTACAAACAATGGCGGTTGGGGGGGTGGTACCCCCCATGAGAGATTCAACACGGCCTTCCCTTGCAGCTTTTGTGTATTGATATCTGTAGCAACTGCTTGTAAATTCATTATAATAGAAGCTAATGTAATATTCCCATCCGGCGCGTATTGATGTTTTAGTACCACAATATCAGACCATTTTGCGATACCTAGCTGCACCCCACATATCTTAGATATTACGCAAGTGCCATGGCCATCTTGATCGTCTGCGCTTGATGACGGAGGCAATAGCCACCTGATCGGAGGGTTATCCAAGTGATCAAATTCATCGTGCGACGTGTATAGTCCACTATCTATAGTATAGATTGTTATGTTCTCGCCAGCCCTTGAATCATAAACATAGTCGGTAGTATCTAAAACATTCCGAAAAGGGTCTTTTGGCTGTGATATAAATCTTTGCTCGGGAAAACCGTCAACGTATCGATCAGCGATAACATATTTATCAGGGTCATCTTCTCGCTTCCTAAGTTTGGTATTCTTTGCTGCCGTGCAGCTTGCAGTTTCTGTCTCGATTTTCGAAGGGTCAGGATTAAAACCACCACCAAGCACAGCTTCCTTGATCTAAGCAAAATATAAGCCAAATATAAATAAGAAGTAGGTAGAACCAGAGGTTAAGAATAGATACTCTTACCGCTGGATTTAGATTTTTGAGATTACTAGCCGTTTCCGAATCCATTACTGCTATGAACATACTACAGTACTACTTATAGTGATCTCGTAGCTTTTCCTTACCCCCGGTGCTTGACTTAATGTATTGTTGATACTATCAAGCTGGTTTCTGCTTGCACCAGGACTAGGGTATACGAAGTATGTGTTTGTAGGCGCGCTGGCGCTGTTTATAGTGCTCGTCGTGGAAAATGCGTTAAGTGAGGCGCTTGATGGGTGAGTTAAGTCTTGCACTTGAGGACCCAAAAGCTGGCCGTGACTTGTAGAGAGAGAGCCTAAAAAGGCAAGAATGCTAACAAATTTCATGGTGGAATAAAGAATACAAGAGCTTCCCAGCTACGAAATAACGAGGTAAAAGTCCTAGATCTAAGAATGGGGATAGAAGAGCTGGGTGACTCGATATCCTAAGAAAGCGACTTACAGAGAAATATGAATAAGAGCTAAGGGCTATATTCCGCGGGCTGGAAAGTAAATTAAGTCCCTCTTTGTCCATAGTAAGGATTTACGGTAACAATTCGTATTCTATTTAAAGCGATTATCCAAGCCTAAAAAGAGAATCAAAATAGTTTTCGGCGATACGGAGCATAATGTTAATAATACTCGTAATCCTTTGAGTAGACTGTACTACCTTGTGTTTCCTAGTTAGGAAAACAAGCTCGAATACTAGCCGGTCTTCCTTCTTAACTCTCCTCTCTTCGGTTATTAGCGTGAGCGATTGTCCCACTCTATACGGAATATTAATTTACCTCCAAGCCCCCAGCCCACCAGAAGGATCTGCACTCCCGAATCATTACTAAAACTGGATTTTGCAACAGAGCAGGAGATTTATTGCCTCAGACAGAGCTGGAAAGTCCCTAATCACAAGTAGGACGAAGTTATCACTTTTCTAGGGATCGTGACGTCCAAATAAGGGAAGAATGGCCGAAAGAGGAAAAGACATACGAGGAAAGTGAAGGGTAAAGAGTACTTGTCTGTCTTTTGGGGCATGCATGCTGTGCTGCTTCAGAGGTTCCGGTTAATGAATATGATATCAAGCTAATAAAACACCTCATTTTCGAATTCAAACATGTCCTCTAACCCAACCCAAGGACCAAACTACAAGCTATATACTCAGAACCACGCATACCCCGCCACCCTACTCTATCTATACCATAACCAACCAACCCCATCCTCATATCCCCACTCATCAACTCTTGCTATATATATTAGGTCCCTTATGCCCTTGCCCTACCTCTTCGCAAAGTCCTCCGGACCAACAACAAGCCACGCATTAAAGAGAAAAGCACCAATAACCAGTATCAGCGCTATTATAAGGACTAGTAGACTCGCTACGATGAATACTTTTTCTGGGTATAGCAGGTCGTTTTCGTCTTCGATGTCTTCTTGGGTTTTCTGCGAGCGCATTTTTAGGGAGGGTTCTTGGGTGGTGGGCATGGTTGTATTGTGGGATGAGATGGGAGGGGAGAGGAGATGGGGGATGGGGATGGGGATGGGG
>QGMF01000919.1:0-13501 GCA_007821475.1 Lachnellula arida
CATGGGTTGGGTTGGCTTGGCTTGGCTTGCATTGGGGCTGCGTGTAGGTTGGACTTGGACTTGGACTTGGACTTGGACTTGGAGATAAAGGAAAGGGGGGAAGGGAAGGGGGGAAGGGAAGGGAAGGGAAGGGAAGTGGGGGTTGATGTGGATGGTGGATGATTTACGGGGTAGTGAGAGGGAGGGAGGGAGGAGGGGAGAGAGGAAGGAAGGAGGAAGGGGTAGGGAGGACAGAGGGAGGTATGTAGATACTAGGTCAGTACAGTACACCTAATAGCTTTTTTATATCTGCTATGTATGGTATGGTTAGCTTTTCTCCTACCTAGGTACTGTAGCAGGCAGGTATGCATAGTACGCTAAAGGGTACCTTGTCTTAGGTAGGTAGGTAGAAGGGAGAGAGGGGGGAGACTAGGTATGTTAAAGGTATGTATGGAGTGTATGGAGGAGGGTAGGGGTCTATGCTGATGGGGATGGGATGCGGATGGGATGCGGAGATGTGATGTGGTATAGTGTATGGAGGATGGTGGTGGAAGAGAGAGGAGAGGGTGGGTTATATAAGGGAGGGTAGGTGGGTGCTGTTTGGACAGGAAGGACTGAAGGACTGACTTATAGGTATAGCACCTACATGTATGTGTTTTGTTATAGATAATAGAGTCTTGAACTCGCATAGCGTAACGTAATAAATGGATTATGATTAATTGAGTCTTCTGAAACTAATATGAGGCTGCTTTAGGCCTTAATTTTTAGAGGTAAGGTAGGGTTCAAGTCGAGTAAAAGTCACGTATAATTAAGAATACTGCGAGCAGGTGTGGGAATTGTATGTCATGATTGAGAAAGCTGCCTTGGTAGAAGCTGCATACCTGGTGTTTATTTTGGGTGGTGTCCATTCCATGCAACCTCCTTGACTACAGGCCCATAGCAAACCAAGCCTCCGTCAAATGCGAATGTATAGTTTTCACATGCCCAAGATCCAGCCTCTCATCATTCATCAATCAAAAGCAGCAAAACTCCAAGTGGTGATTACCATTCCTCTTCTATTGCTCTTCTGCTGGTGCACCCTCTCCCTCACCCAACTCGGACTCCCTCGCAGCAGCCGCCGCAGCCTCGGCCTGGGCCTTCTTCTGACCATAATCCTCACTGTGTGGCTGGACCACGCTCGTCTCCTCCTTTGGCTCAATAATCGTAACACTGTCTGGCAGACTCTTCTGGGGACCACTCTTGCCCTCGGGATCCGAGCCGCGCATGATCTTGACCTTGATACCGAGCACACCTTGTCTGAGGAGAACGTGGCGAGTAGCAGAGTCGATGAAGTCCTTGGCCGGCTGACCAGAGTGAATCATGAAGCCATCGGTAAACTTCATGCTCTTGGCACGCGCAGCCCTCAGCTTACCCGATACGACGACCTCGCAACCCTTGGCGCCGCTCTCCATGATGAAGCGCAGGACACCGTAGCATGCACGACGTACGGCCAGA
The DNA here is from genome assembly GCA_007821475.1 of Lachnellula arida. Classification (NCBI taxonomy): domain Eukaryota; kingdom Fungi; phylum Ascomycota; class Leotiomycetes; order Helotiales; family Lachnaceae; genus Lachnellula; species Lachnellula arida. The sequence continues at coordinate 1,474 of QGMF01000919.1, forward strand.
CCGTTGAGCAGCTTGTAGCGCAGCGACTCGCATTGTGCAACGGCCGAGAGACCGCGGTTCTGAACCTTGGCGGCGTACAGCGAGACGGAGTTTTCGGGGAACTTGAAGCGCTTCTGGATCAGGGAGGTGAGTTCGCGGATGCGGCGACCTTGCTCGCCCAGAACCTCTTGGGTGTGGGTGGCGCGGATGATGATGTCGGTGACGGTGGGGTAACGCGCACTTCGACGCCTGAGTAGCCCTCCTCGGCCAATTCGCGCTGGAAGAACTCGTTCAGTTCGGCATAGAAGACTCCATCGGCGACGAACTTTCTCCGCTTGGAACTGTGGGAAGAGAAAGGGTTAGTTAGTGATGAGTTGATTGCTATGGACATATAGACATTGAGGACTGGAGGGGAGGGGAAGAAGGAGTGGGAGAAGGACCAAATATCCAAGACTTACATTGCAGTTCCTGGTACTCCGGAAGCCATGATGACGGGTGTTTTGTGTGGAATCGAACCTTTTGGAGGGAAAGGTTCAAGGTGTTGTCGTTGAATGGATCGATCGTCAAGATTTCGAGGTTTCGATGGTTTGCGAATTTCACAGTGTGAGAATTAAGCGAGACCGTGACTTTTCGCGCTAATCAGCAACCGCCCCACATCGATTAGGATGGCGGGGCAGGGATTCTGTCTCTGGTTCTCACTACTCCGTACTCGAGCTCGATACTTCTCTCTTAAAAGTACAGTAACAGTATCAACCCTCTACCTTGGAATAGCGATTTAAGGTTGAGTGCAAAACAACGATTTCTTCAGTATGCTAAATCGATAACATATGGATTTCCACAGCTATTTAAGAACATGAAATCCATCCTCTCTCTTCCTTTAGCAATAGCTTATGGACGTCATGAGGAAGCCTCTATGTACAAGGTGGAGGTTTGAAATTGATGTTATATCTTTCTTTTTATTAAAACCGTCAGTTACATCTCAATAGGTATCTACCTATCTCGTCGATGTTGTTCCTTCCCTTTTCCTATTGCCTATCCTGTCTGCAAGTGCAAGTGCAACCAATCGTCCCGTCCATCCCGGCGAAAAGTAGCCCCGCCTCCCGCCATCCGCGAGGAGATTCAGTCCCAAAGCGCAACTGGAGTATTTACATGTATCCCACCCCACCTTAAACAAACATCCGCAACCACCACAAACCACCTTGTTTGAAACCTCCCAATATCTCACATGCAGCCAAACCCCAAAGTGTCATGATACGCCATTTACATCTTCCTGATTCGAGTCTGCGACGTCAGCAGCGGAGGTCAAGATGGCTGACAAGCTCAAGATAGCAAAGTCAGTCACCCACCCCTCTAGTTTGCAAGAAAAACATTCTAATACTATCTCGCCAGGTCGAAGATGTGCAGGTTTTAGCAGCCGGAGAAATATCCATAGTAACCCTACACCTAACCCAACACCATCTCATCCTCATCCAAGCCCCGCCTCCCGTACCTCCGGGAGATTCCCCTCCAAAGCGCCCCGCCAGATCCAAAGAATCATGGATCGCATATACCATGATAGCATTATGTACCTTCCGCCCAACTCCCCAAGGCTCCGGCCTCGCATCCTCCATACGGCTGCGCTGTCGCGACTTTAATTTTGTCACGTTGAACTTCGCGACGGACAAAAAGGCTAGGGATGTGTTTGAGAGTATCAAGGGCGCAACCAAGCTATCGAGAACAGAAAAGTTATATGCTTTTAGCTTCCAGCCAGTGGGACCGGAGAAGGAGATAAATGGATGGGAGGTCTATGATGCAAAGGCGGAATGGAAACGGCAGGGAATTAGTGACAAGGGTGCGGATAGAGGATGGAGGATATCCAAGATCAACGTTGATTATGGCTTCTCACCGACGTATCCAGCACTTTTACCAGTACCATCAAACATCTCCGACAATACGCTTAACTATGCAGGAAGATACCGTTCCAGGGTACGGATTCCGGTTTTGACATATCTGCACCCAGTCAACAATTGCTCTATAACGAGAAGTTCCCAACCACTGGCTGGTCTAAGAGGAAACCGAAGCATTCAAGATGAGAAACTTGTCAGTGCTTGTTTCTCTGCATCTACCTCACTAGGGGACGGTGACCTCAGCTCTTCTACAAACTCCAAAACAAGTCCAGCTTCCAGTCAAACTGATCTGAACTACCCCAGTACAGAAGGTGAACTCTCAGAAACGGAGAGGTTAGAGGACGAACTGATTGCTTCCTCAAATTTTGAGGCGGTCTCAGATAAACCACACATCTATGGTGCCCAGCAGCACAACTTAATCGTGGATGCTAGACCAACTGTCAACGCACTTGCCATGCAAGCAGTTGGTCTTGGTTCAGAAAACATGGACCACTACAAATTTGCAACAAAGGCATATTTAGGTATCGACAATATTCACGTTATGCGCGAATCTCTCAACAAAGTAATTGAAGCAATCAAAGACTCCGACATCTCCAAGCTCCCTCCCAACAGAGAGCTCCTCGCCAAAAGTGGCTGGCTCAAGCACATTACTGGCGTGCTTGATGGCTCAGCCCTAATAGCTCGACAAGTCGGGATTCAACACTCACACGTCCTAATACACTGCTCCGATGGCTGGGACCGCACCTCTCAACTGAGCGCCATCTCCCAACTCCTCCTAGACCCCTACTACCGTACCATATCCGGTTTCATCGTTCTAATCGAAAAAGACTGGCTCTCTTTTGGCCACATGTTCCAGCATCGCTCTGGATACCTGTCCTCGGAAAAATGGTTCAAAACTCAAAATGACGCTTTAGCAGGCTCGGCCATCCAACCTGGGTCAACAAACAACGATGCTATTGAGAACGCTTTGCTAAGCGCTAAGCGATTCTTTAATAAGAACAAGGAGAGTCAGGATTCCAGTGATACCGAAACGCTGCCTGAAGACGAGGCACCCAAGACGCCGAGTAAGGATAGCAAGGAGGCGACGGATCTGAACAACATCTCCCCCACCTTCCACCAGTTCCTCGATTGCACGTACCAGCTCTTACGCCAACACCCCACACGCTTCGAATTCAACGAGCGTTTTCTCCGTCGCCTACTCTACCACCTCTATTCCTGCCAATACGGCACCTTTCTCTACAACAATGAGAAACAGCGTCTTGATGCCAAGATCGCGGAGCGTACGCATAGTGTTTGGAGCTATTTTCTGAGCCGCAAGAAGGAGTTTACCAATGCTGAATACGAGCCTGAAATCGACGACAACATCCGCGGCAAGGAACGACTCATTTTCCCGAATTTGGAGAAAGTTAGGTGGTGGAGCGAGGTTTTCAATCGTGGAGACGCGGAGATGAATGGGCCGGTTAATCTACAGACTGAGCGCTATCTCGGCGGTCGTGCTAGCCCGAGTCCAAATCCGAGTCCGGGCTCGACGCCTGGGAATGGGGGCGCGGGGGTAGGGATTGGCAAGGGGGTTTTGACGGGCGTGGAGAGTGCACATAGTGCGCTTACTGTTGGGGGGAGCACGTCGAGTGGGAGTGGGAGTGGGGCGAGTAATGGCGATGCGGGCAGGTTTGCTAGTCTCAGGGATGGGATTGCCGGGTTGGGGATTGGGAGGGGGAAAGGTGGTGCGGGTGGGAGTAAGAGTCCGGCGAATGGGGGGAAGATGGAGGTTGAGATGCAGTGAGGATAGATGGACCGGCTGGTTTAAATGCAGGGCTTGGATACGATACGGTACGGTACGTAATCATGTGAATGAATAGCAGAGGCAGGGGAAGGGAAGGAAATGAAGAAGGCGTTTGATTTTTTGGAGGGAGGGAGTGAGGTGAGGTGCATTTGCATTGGCGTTTGCTTGACGATAGAGCATGCATTACATTATGAATGAGTGGGTGAGAAAGAGAAGAATACGATACAAGGAATGCATTTTGTATTCATTTATTCTTTTGTGCTTCTATGATGGATGCTTGTACGCTACAAGTTTATGGCTGGACTGGAGCTGGAGCTGGAGCTGACATGACATGACCTTTTTGATTGGTGTGATGTGATATGGAGAGATTATAAAAAGACCTCGAGGTTTATCTCTAGTGTGCTTACTGGGTACCTGGTTTTTCGTGTTAGCATATATCTCTCTCGCTCGTTCTTCAGAAAGAATATTTTGATTGGGGGAAAGGAATAAGAAAAAAGGAGGAGAAGGAGAGCAAACCTCAATTCAAACTTCTCCAACACACTCGGATGCAGAATGCCAAACTCCCCAATCCGCACCGCCTTGCCGCCCAATCTAAGCCAGATAGCCGCCGCGTGGCCCGGGAAGAACGTCTGCTCGTCAATCTCCTCGATCCAATAGCCATCGCCCTTGCCGTGGTCCTGCCTCACCTCAAACTCCACCTTGCTGTCGCCGTCGCCCTTGAGATTCAAGCCCTCCTCGTGCGTCAGGAAGGCCGTCTTCAGCATCAGCAGGACGCGATCGAGCAGGCCGTGCACGATCTCGAAGCCCGAGGTCTTGGAGTAGAAGGCTGCGGCGAAGTGGCGCTCGTTGCGGGACTTGCGCTCCAGGGAGAGGTCTTTGAAGGCGACGTCGGAGACTTCGAAGACTTTGATGGGGACGCTGTGTTTCTTGTTCTCGCGGATGGTCTTCAGGAGGCCGGGCAGCAGGCTCGTGCGCACGATCTGGTATTCGGCGGTCTTGGGGTTCGCGAGGCGCACGGCGGTGCTGCCGTCGTCGGGGCGGTTCAGCCAGGCGAAGTTCTCGTCGTGCGAGCAGAGGATTAGGGGCATGACTTCGGACCAGCCGGCCATGGCGGCTTCCATGCGCACGATATCGCCGAGCTTGTTGACCATGAGGGGCTGGGCGATGGTGGAGGCTTTGGATGGGGCGGTACGGGGGAGGTTGTTGAAGCCGTAGGCGATGGCTACGTCTTCCATGATGTCGCATTGGTGGAGGACGTCTGCTCTGGTGGGGGGCACGAGGACCTCGATTAGGTTCGCGTCGCTTGGAGAGGGGGTGGCCGAGTAGCACATTTTGGTTAGGAGGGAGCAGATCTTTTCGGGGGCGAGCGTTAGGCCGCAGCAGGCGTTTATGTAGTCTAGTTCGGCGAAAGCTTTCCGGGGGGAGATGTCGGGGACGGTGCGTGATGAGGAGTTGTGGGGTGAGATTACTTCGACGGGCTCAATGGTGAAGGGCGAGTCGCAGTATTGGGAGAACATGGCTACGATTATATTGTTCACTATCTCGAGCTTTGTACGGTCGGTAGCGGTGATGTCGATGAAGACGTTGCGGGTGTCGAGGGTGATCTTGGAGTGGTCACTATTGATGATGGGGGGCATCGAGCAAACTGTCCGTTGGGAGTCCAGGATAACAGGATATACTGGCTTGTCTTTGATGATGTGTAGATATTTGCCCAGGTGCTTGTCCTTTTCATAGAAAGTCATCATCTCTTCTCCCGTCATCTCCTTGGTCTGGTTCAGGGGCTTGAACTTGATATCCTTTGGTGGTAATGCCTCATAGGTGAACGGCCCCTTGATTGTATCCAAATCATGTGTTCCAATCGCAACCAACGTACGTCCTCTCGCCAGATTTTGGTGTAGTTTATCTTGCAACGAAATAAAGGATTCGTAGCTCTCTTTCGTGAACTTGATATTCCGCAAGATAGCCCCAGAAACATATGGCCGTACTTTCAGCGTATCGGGATGCACTGTGATGGTTTCCAACTTCCCACTCTTAGGTGTGACCAGTCTATAATTTGGCAGCGGCGTCTTTTCCCGGAAGATGTTTAGCATGAGAGCTATGCCTTCAAAGCACAGCATGTCATATCTGTTGGCGGGGATTTCGATTTTGAGTTGTGCGGGCTCCTGCTTGCCATTGACGATTGGCCGTTCCGTATTTGACGTATCCTCGTCCAACTCGATCCCAAAATCGAAACATAAAGTCTCGAATTCCTCGGTAGTATATCTGCAAATAAGGTTAGAGCATGTTCTACGTGGTTGCTACAGGACTTACTCCTGCCCCAATGCCTTGTAGAGCTCAACTTTGTCCACACTGATGGTAGGCATTTTGACGGCTTTGGTAGGTCCTACCACCTATTTACTAGCTGTTGAGACGCCTTGCGATATGAAATAAAAACTATGCGGGGGTTGTGTTCAGTTGGCGCGAAGTTAAGAATTATTTTTTATATGACTCCAGACTCCGCTCCCCTCCAAAGAAATTATTGCGCTCTGGGTCTATTGTGGTCGGCCGGAGAATTGGACTGGCGCTGGCACTGGGCTGGTGGTGGTGCTGGCCTCGTTTATTTGGGGGAAATCGATCCTCAAGCCGGTGAAAGAACGCATTGTTTGTTGTATGCTACCATATCTCAACCCTCAACTTTTCTCCTCTACCAAAACACATCCGCACAAGCCGTCTCCTTTTTGATCATTCTTTGCTGCACAGGTATGTCCAATTGATCTCTCAAAGCCTTGCCTGCACAACACCCTTCTAGGAGTAGTTCCGTCATGATCCCCCGCCATGTTCACCAATATGGGCAGACCTCGAGCTCTATGCGCGTCTCTTGCACAGCTCTTGCTAACACCTGATGCCCAAGCTTCCTCTAAAGCCCTCCTCGGCACGAAGACGCCTCCTGTTCGCTGATCGACAACATCTTGCTCGAGGCGAGGCAAGGCAAGCAGTCAACACGCGATCACCTCAACCACCAAACCCCAAGTAAACAGGTCAAGGCCTGGCTTACTGAATCTATCTGCGATTGTTTCTACCTCACGAATTACGTTCAAGAAATCTCTACCATGGCGGACGGCCCAGATAAGACCGATGAGCTCTACCCAATAGCTGTGCTCATTGATGAATTAAAGGTACCAAAGCCTTGATACAACCTCCATGGCAAGATATGGTGGGCGCATTTGCTCACGATTACATAGCATGATGATGTCCTCCTACGACTTAATGCCATACACAGACTCTCGACGATTGCCCTTGCGCTGGGAGCGGAGCGTACAAGAGATGAATTGATTCCTTTCTTAGATGGTATGCTTGGCTCGGCCCTCGTCAGGACCCTTAGCAGGCGCTGACTGTTTGTTATAGAGTCTGTAGAAGATGAAGACGAGGTTCTGACAGCTTTGAGCGAAGAGCTTGGGGGATTTGTCGAATACGTTGGTGGTCCAGAATGGGGCCACGTCCTTCTCTCGCCTCTTGAGAATCTGGCCGCAATCGAAGAACCGCTCGTACGCGAAAAGGTAGGTTTTCAGGTCAAGATATGAGAAGCATTGCTAAGAAGTTTTTAGGCTGTCGAGTCTCTAAACAAAATTTGCGAAGAGCTATCTTCACAACAAGTCGAAGAATACTTCATTCCCCTCACAATTCGCCTCTCCAAAGCCGACTGGTTTACATCCAAAATCTCCGCGACAGGCCTTTACAATGTCCCATACAAGAAAGCTTCCCCACCCATGCAGGAGCAACTTCGACACCAATTCGGACTCCTGGTCCACGACGAAACCCCAATGGTCCGGAGATCGTCTGCAAATAACCTCTCGAAGTTTGTAAAGGAAATGCCTGCAACTATTGTCGTCGAAGAAATGATACCCCTTTTCCAACACCTTGCAAGCGATGACCAGGATAGTGTACGGTTATTGACAGTCGAGATTCTTATTGCGATTGCGGAGGTGGTACCAAAGGAGCAACAATCAAGTCACGGGGTCTTACTTACAGCGTTGAGGAGTCTGATCGAGGACAAGAGTTGGAGGGTTCGATATATGGTTGCGGACAGATTCGAGAAGGTTTGTGAAATATTGCATTTATCTAACGTGTTCTTACTGATCCCTACCAGATTGCCAAGGCTGTAGACGACGAGGTTGTGGCGAGAGATCTGGTTCCTGCGTTTGTAAAGCTTCTAAAAGACACCGAGGCAGAAGTCCGGACAGCCATTGCCGGTCAAATTCCCGGGTTCTGCAAGTTGGTGGACAGAACGACTCTTCTTAACGACATTATGACCACTGTAGAGGACTTGGTTTCAGATACCTCTCAGCACGTTCGAGCCGCTCTCGGAACCCAGATCAGCGGACTCGCGCCTATTCTTGGCAAGCAAGAGTATGCCTGACTTCTAATCAGCTTTGAAATTGCTAACAGTTTTTAGAACCATCGATCACCTCCTCCCTATGTTCCTTCAAATGCTCAAAGATGAATTCCCCGATGTTCGTCTCCACATCATCTCAAAACTAGAATTAGTCAACCAAGGTATTTATCTCGAGATGTACAGCGTAACACTTGCTAATATCAATAGTCATTGGCATTGAGCTCCTCTCACAATCCCTCCTCCCAGCCATCGTCCAGCTTGCTGAAGATAAGCAATGGAGAGTTCGGTTGGCTATTATCGAGTACATCCCCTTGTTGGCGAGCCAACTTGGTGTCAAGTTCTTTGATGAGAAGCTTGCTGGCCTATGCATGGGTTGGTTGGGTGACACGGTCTTCTCAATTCGTGAAGCTGCCACTCACAACCTCAAGAAGCTCACAGAGGTATTTGGTGTAGACTGGGCAAACGAGGCTATTATTCCCAAGGTTATGGCTATGGGTGGTCACCCAAATTACCTTTACAGAATGACAACCTGCTTTGCAATTACGGTACGCAGCCCACTCCACATTTTTGAAAATTTCTAACTTTTTTAGACCCTTGCACCAGTGTCAGTCTCGACGTAGTTGCCAAGGCTATCCTCCCAATGATGGACAAGCTCGTTGTTGACGATATCCCAAATATCCGATTCAACGTTGCTAAGTCCTATTCCGAACTTATCTCTGTTCTCAAGCGCCTTCCAGATGAAGGAACTGTCTTCTCATTGGAGAAGTCTGGCAGCACTTTACCAGCATCTGCCCGAGGTCAAGTTTTGATTCAGCAGAGTATCCTACCAAACCTAGAGAAGCTGCAGAAGGATGATGATGTTGATGTCCGGTTTTTCGCAACTACTGCTGCTGCATCGATCTCTGGCGAGCCTATGGAGACATGATCATATAGATAGGACAGGCAATAATGCTTCTCATGAAAAGGGAAAATGCACACGGTTTTTTGGGCTGCAGGTTACATACCAGTACCAGAAGCGTTGGGCTCGTTGATGTTCTAGAATGGAGCAGAAGGATACCAGTATTAGTTTCCTTAACTCGTTCATAAAAAAAGAATTCTCTTGTATAATGGCTGCCCCAGGAAATGTGAACAAGAACATTCCAAATTTAGAAAAACACCCACCCCACTTGCCCCTGAATCTGCCAAGTAAAAGTGGGTTTCTGTACCCCCCAATCGAGGTCCCTCACCGCTTTCAAAGGCAACTTCTTCTGCCACTTCAAACTCCAAAAATATTTACCCCACCAAACTCAACTTCAACATCACTTAAGAGCTGATGAACGCCAATTTGACTTCCAAATATCTCTGCAACATGGCATCTAATCCTCCTACAAGACCAAACCACCTCGAACCTTCCCCTCTCGGCACCAAAGAATAGTAAACCCCCCCCCTCTTCCCCCTCCCTCCTCACTCTACCCCACCAACTAACGCTCAACAGCTGGGACTCCCTCTACACAACGGAACTCCACAATCACACCGCCGATACCAGCGACATGGGCACAATCTGGTTCTCCGACTCAGGCGCCGAAGACAAAGTCCTCTCCTTCCTCTCCTCGCACATCCTCCCCCCCAAAAGCATCCTCGGCCCCGAAACCACGCGTCAAAACTGTAGCTTTCTCGACCTGGGAACCGGGAACGGGCATTTCCTGCTAAGGCTTAGGGGGTTCGATGGAGACGAAGACGACGAGGAAGATGTGGAGGGCGAGAAATGGGAGGGCAGGATGCTAGGCGTCGATTACTCGGCGCAGAGCGTCGAGTTCGCGCGGCGGATTGCGGGGTCCAGGGGTGCGGAGGTGGAGTTTGAATATTTCGATCTCATGACTGATTCGCCGGCTTCGATCCTGACGCGCGACCAGGCTGCGGGCTGGGATGTGGTGCTGGATAAGGGCACGTTTGATGCGATTTCGCTGAGTGAGGAGAGGGATGGGCGGGGTAGGAGGCTGTGTGAGGGGTATAGGGAGAGGGTGGTGCCGCTTGTGAGGGAGGGCGGGCTGCTGCTCGTTACGAGCTGTAATTGGACGGGCGAGGAGCTTCGGGCGTGGTTTGCCGGGGCGGGGTTGCGGGTTGTGGGGGAGGTGGGGTATAGGAGTTTTGTGTTTGGGGGGGCGCAGGGGGCAGACTATTAGTAGTGTTTGTTTTAGGAAGGAGAGTGGATGATGTTTTGGTGTTTTCGGGAATGCTGGTGTGTGTGAGGTTGTGAAAGTATGAGAGTAGCAGCGACTTTTTAAAGAGTCGTTACTTTCATCGTCCATTTAGCATTTCATGTGATAGACGTTGTCGTATTCGCTCCTAAGGGGATATTCTGAGCGGGATGAGATTATATACTTGATGCCTTGAAAATATCAAGTAAAGTAGATTCAACGAAGTATATATACGAAAGGGGGTTTCACACAAGAACTAGCAAGGACTTTCTTAGAATGAGAAGGAAATCTATAGTCTGATGTAATAGGCTCGCTCTCCCAGCTAAAGGAGTTTGAATAATGACAAAGCCCTGACGATTACATATTACCATCCCTAAGCCGTACAAAATCTGCAGTTCCCATCACTGCTTCACCAGCTTATCACACCACTATTATTTTCTCCTGCATTAGCTTTTCAGTTTCCTTTGATATCCAAAAGCCCCTAGCCTATCCACGTTATTGAACGAGTTCTTTCTCAGTATTTGTTAAAAGCCACTGACGTGATGCAGCACCATGAATACTTCTCCAGGAAAGATTCAACATCAAGTCACCGAAATTCTAAACTGAACTTATGGGCGGTTCAAACATTCTATCAAAGTCCTCGAGACTCCTAGCAAACTCCTCAAACAGCTTCTCAAGCTTCTTCTTAGCGGATGTAGCATACGCGAGCGATCTTTTGAACTTCTGGGCCTTATTTCCTCCTCGTGCGTACTAGTGTCACACCATGTCCTTCCTGCAGCGTCGAAAGAGCTCCATTAGAGTACAGAACCGCGAGTTGCGAAGCCACGGAGCAGCTCATGCTCCGGAAGCACATATCTATATCTCGTTGCCGTAGATTTGAGGATCTGGGTGATGGATCAGTTGTTCGGGTTTTGCTCCGATACGTCTCACTTCTTCGTCGCTGCCGTGTATCTCAGAAGTTAACGTGATGGTGCTTTTGATGGTGAAGAGTGCGGCTTTAATTGCGAATTCTATTGGTAGAGAAGCTTACTAGGCTGAGATTTGTTATGGTTTGGACTTCTATCGATGATGCGGTCGCAGGTCTATTTAAGAAAAACCCGGGAATGTGGTGGTGTGAAATTTCAAGGGATCAAAGCGATACTACGATGATATCCACAAGCGTGGCATAGACCTAACAGTATTATACAGGTCTCTACCATGGATATAGAGCTCCTAAAGTATATCTCGAGATGTATGCCGTTCTTCTAATTTATCTTTCCTCTCTTCGTTATGAGTGTCAAAGTGATTCTATATTGACGGCGTGGCGTCTAGGTGAACTATAAAGGGAAAGATTTTGGTAGGCTCGGATGATCGGATGGTTTACTTCGGCTCCCTACATGTTGGCTTTCTTTTGTGGACTTCTGTTTATCTTAGGAGTACGGGGTATCCTTCGCCTTTGATGTTATCGTGTATCTCGCGCATTCTAGTAAGCCACCTATGTGTTTTCTGTCTAGGAGGCTCTGTCGGTGTCTCTATTCACGTCACCTCCATTTTTCGCGCTGGTCTTTGGGAGAACACCGTAGTTAAAGTGACGCGTTTGCGTTTTGTTATAGTGGGTTTATGATCGTGTCTAGCTGTTTCCTGCAGATGTAGCAATGCTAGTGAGCATCGGGACCGAAAGTTGAGAGCCTACTGTTTAGGCGGGCGATGCTGGGGGTTCATTTAGTTCATGGAAGGTTTTGTTTTGTTTTAAAGGGCGGAGGAAGGAAGGGGAAGAGTTGCAGGGTGTTGAGTAGGACACCGGATTCTTGGGGAACGGAGTTTGTTTGGTCTGAAATGATGAGAGCTGAGA
>QGMF01000920.1:0-13505 GCA_007821475.1 Lachnellula arida
AAAACACCAAAAATCCTCTACCCGCAACGACCAGACCCATACCTCACCCGAAAAGAAATCCAAAGCCTGCAATCACAATCATCCCAAAATCAGCAAACATCACAAAGGACAAACGAAAATGGCAATGGCAAAGGAGCGAAATCAGAGAGAAAAGAAACACCAAGTGGCATCCCAGGATTAACATATGACCATGCCGGACGACCTGTGTAAGTGCTCCCCCTTCCCATCCAATATACCTACCTCCACATCAATAAAAACCAAACCTAGAAATAGAGTTGTGCATACCTTACCTACCGAAAAAAGACTATGCTTTACTTTACATTACTATACTTTACTAGACTAATCCGTCCACCCCCCTAGATGGAGACAAGAAATCGCCAATCGCTCACGCTCACGGATTCATTTTGAACATCAAGAGAGTGTCTGAGCGATTCAATATGTTCCAATACAATACAATATAATACAATACACGCACCCACCTATCTACCTACCTACCTTACTTCTCGAATCCCATCATCCACTAGGTATACACAACACACACACTCACGCCTTACGCAGTTCACGAGAACAAATGCATGAAGGAAAAGGAGAAAGAAAGAAAGATAGATAGGTATATTGATCAATCAATCGATCCATCCATTCATTCGCGCCAGGAGTACGGGGGTCTATCACAGGTTAGCGTTTAGTGGATTCATGTGTGTTAAAAATCACAAATATAGCGTAGATGGTAGATTTTGAGAGACCTTTTTTGTTAATCAATATATCTGCATCTGCATCTGCATCTGCATGCATGAGAAGGAGAGCAGGACCTGGGACAGCATATATATTCGAAACATCCTTTTCTTCCTTGCCATAACAAGCATACGCCCACCTGTAGGTATTTATTTGCTCACTTGTTATATACTTACCAGAGAAAATCAAACTGGATGATAATATCAATATTATTTCATAACCGCATACACACATACAATACGTCGTTACGTTACGTTACATAAATACACAAGAGTTGGATATCGCTCAGTTCTGCTTGCATTGCAGGGTGCAAAAAGGAAAAAAACATCCCAAAAGGAAAAGAATTCCCAGACAGCCAGCCAACCAACCAACCATAGTGATAAAGGAGAGGATCTTTCTTTCATACACTCGTCTCGTTCCATTAATCACATCCATTCACCCAATTCATAGCTCGTCTTTAGCACTCCCAGTGGCCTTTTCGACGACCGAGCTTACGCTGGACGCGAAACCCTCTACGCCCTCACTAGCCTTACTGTAGACTTCACTCGCCTGCCCTCCAGCACCCGCCGCATACTCGCCCAATTTAGCCCTCGCGCTCTCAACTGCAGCATTAAGTCTCGCTTGTGCACTCTCCACGGCACTCTTTTCCTCCCCGTATAGCGCACTGCTGACTTTTGCCTGCGCTGCTGAGAGTGCCTCTGCTGCTGCGTCTGTAGCAGATGCGTACGTTTCCCCTGCCACGCTGGTAACGCTTTCATAGGTACCGGTAGAGGTTCCGTAAATGGCTTCAGAGATAGCCTTTTGGGCGGAAGAAGCGGCGTCTGCAATACTGCTTGACGCAGCTTCTCCATAACCTGTGCTGGAACCGTATACTTGCACGGATGCGGCGTCGATAGCTTCATTGACGCGTGCGGAGGCGCTACTTAGGATATCTTCGAGAGCGGGAGGAGGCGTGAAGACGGAGGAGAGGACGGACGTTGCGGATGCGTAGGCGTCGCTTGCGTAGGAAGATGCCGAACTGGCTGCTTCGCCCGCACCAGTGTAGTATGCCGAAGATAATTTGTTATAGACGCTTTCAGTGAAATCAGGTTCTCTGTGAATAGTCAGCATTGGGATTAAGAGTGAAAAGATAAAGGAAAAAGCAACTTACTTGCCGACAACAAGCTCGCTGATGATCGATTGCACAACATGGTATTGGTTTGTAGCAGCATCCGTAGCAGCAGCACCGTATTCCTTAGCCTCAGACATAAGGCGTTGGGTGACGAAATATGGTGTTGGTTGAGCGTAGATCTGATTACTTGCTTTTGCGACCAGAGCCTCCCAGTTCTCGCTCGCAGCAGAGGCGACGGACTCCGTGAAGGGAGTTTCGCTGCCGTAGATGACATTTGAGGCATCTGATGCTTTGTCCTTGACCTTCTCGGCAAGTGCGGATGAAATGCTTGCATAAGAGCTTGATGCTTCAGCCAGTGCAGCACTGTATCGCGAGGATGCGACGCCTGTTGCAACGAGATCCTTTTGTGCTCCACCAACGCTTTTGATGGATGATAAGAGCTGGTCAAGCTGTGAAGAAGCACCAGCTACAGCGCCCGAGTAAGCACTTTGAGCTGTGCTCAAAGCATTTTCATAACCAGGAGCAGGTGTTCCTACAACTCCTGCGCTTGCTTTACTGTAAAGGCTTTCGTGGAACGGAGTTGGTTTCGGCATGACGGCCGAAGAGGCTGCTTCGAGAAATTCAGAATAGTGTGCGTGAGCCATTCCAATGCCTGCATAATACTGCTCCTGCATTTGTTGAAGCATCTTTTGCTTTTGGGGAGCGCCGGTGTTGATGGCTGCTACATAGCTCTTTGCATCGCTATATCGAGAAGACGCAGCACCAAGACCTTCTTGGAGTCTTGACTGAGCTACTGAAGACATCGACTCTAGTGCTCCTGGTGGAGCTCCATAGATCGCGGTCGAGGCAGCGGAAACAGCAGCTTGTAGTCCAGAACTCGCTGCTTCAACGGAATCCGAATAGGCAGCTTGGGCAGAGCTGAACAATGCTTCATGGGCGGGTTTTGGCTCGCCAGATATTTGAGCGGAGACTGCGGAGCGAGCACTGTCGTAGTTATCCGATGCCACAGAAAGAGCACTGCTGTAAGCAGCGCTTGCCTTGGAGGCGATGGAGTCTGTAATAGGCGATGGTGTTCCATAGATGATAGAGCTGGCACTAGGATGGATGTTAGCTGAAGACGATAAATCAGAATTGTGAACTTACGCAGAAACAGCATCAGCATAACGACTCGACGCAGCACTGGAAATGCTTTCACCAGTCCCCTGCTCGGTTCCGTACAGAACAGAGCTAGCAGCTGCGAAAGCACTTGAATACTGCTGGGCGGCGAGGCTCGTGACTTGGTAACCTTGAGTGCTGGAAGGCTTTAACAAGGCTTCGCTGACTGCCTTGGTGAGGTCGGCGTATTTATCGCCAGCTTCACTTGCCATGCTCTGGATCTTTTCACTGTAAGTCTCCTCATCTGAATCCTCAACCATGTCATCGTAGATGATCTGTCTAGCCTCGACGTGTTGTGCCATTGCACCACCCCACACTTTCTTAGACGCTGTGCTCGATGCAGACGAGGCAGCTGAGCTAGCAGCGCTGGAACCATCAGTGACACTCTTCGACAAAGAGCTCCCAATAGACGAAGTTGCAGAACTCAATGAACTGGACGCTTGCGAAGCAGCTTTTGAGACTTCGCTACTGCCGGAGATAATTGACGAGCTTGCGGCGTCTGAGAGACTCGAGGCCGAATCCGAAACGACAGAAGCTGCCGACTTGACACTGCTCGATGCTTTTCCAACAATTCCTGGCTCCTCTCCAACGATAGAGGCGGACGCCTTGGCGGAAAGACTGCTCGCGCTGTCAGAAGCAACGGAGATGACACTTTCTACAGTTCCTTGGGAAGTACCAATAACAGAACTTGAAGCTTGGTCGGCAAGGCTACTGGCAGATTCTTTTGCAACCGAAGCAACGCTCTCGACACTGCCTTGTGACGTGCCAATGATCGAGCTCGAAGCTTGGTCGGCAACACTGCTTGCGCTTGCACTCGCGACTGAAATGACACTCTCAACACTTCCTTGTGGTGTACCCACAACCCTTGAGGAAACTGACGAAGCAGCACTTTGGGCGTTGTCAGCCTGAGAAGCAGCAATTGAGGAAGCGGAAGAGACAGCTTCAGCGACCGACGAGCTTGCGACAGAAGCCACAGACTCCATTGTACCCTGAGATGAAGGCGCGACAGCCTCACTGGCTTCCTTGACTTTATCAATGACTTTCTGAGCAGCATTTGCGGCTGCGGCTGGCATATATTTGGTGCTCCAGTCATCACTGGTATCTTTGGTTGAGAGCTTCCATCGTCCAGTCTCCTTGAGGCGAGCCAGTTCTTTTGCAGCCTCCTCCGCAATGCCCATAGCTTTGTTCTCGACCTCCTCAGATGCTGCACGAGCCTTTCCCAGCCCTGGGTTTTCAGCCACGACGTTCTCAACATCTACCCGCCATTCATCAAACTTTCCCTTCAACTTGTGGTATTTGGTCCAGTCCTTGTGCGTAATTCCATCGGTCCACGCCCATCTCATTCCTATCTCTTGCAGCCCAAGATCTCGGATATGATCAAGTATCTCAAAAGTGTCAGATGCAGCTTTACTTACTAGCGAGTTTGTTTCTCGGTCAAAGTTCTGCCTCCAAGTTCGTACAGCTTGTGCCTTTTCTTTGATTGCAACACCCGCTTTGCGAACCGCGTTGCCGATAGCTTCCTCGGATTCTTCTGCATCCTTGGAACCATCTATGATGGAAATGATGTTGCTTTTCAAGCTCTGAAGGCTGGATTTGACAGTCTCTTCCAGCTGGATTATAAGAGCCTTTCCAACGCCTTGTGCTTGGCTTTGAACCAGCCTATCAGTGATCTCAGTCATGCGGTCTTCAAGCTCGTCGGACCCCTCATCGGCGGCCTTTGCAAATTTCTCCTGCCAAGTTTTGAGATCATTGGCCACAATTATCTGTGCCTTTTCGCGGATTTCTTTTTCGGACTGTGGAGTATCTTCTGGAGCTGCAACAGATGCAGTCGAAGCAACACTAGAACTTGTGGATGGCGTGCTCGTCGTCGAGTGAGCTGATGCAATAGAAGATGAGATTGAGGAGAATGTCTCTGAGGCAGAAGAAGCAGATGCGGAGCTGGTGATGGGTTAGCTAGGCAGCTCTAGGGAAATTAAGGTAATTCTTACATGTCAACCTCTTCCACAACTGCCTTCAGTTTCTTGCCATCCCGATATCTGCCAAGCCGCTCTCCAATTCTAACCAACTGAGGCTCTACATTTTCTCCATACAAAATCCGCAACTTTGGCCACAGAGTTCTTTCAACAAATATTGCCCCGGTGGCCCAAGCCCATTTCGAGTATGGAACTGCAGTGTTTACCGTAAAATCGCTCGCTAGACCGTAACCTTGACGAGCGTATGGCTGGACTGCATTGTACGTTGGAAGGATGTGCCCGTAATATGTCTGGAAGGCATTCGTTTTTGCGATCTCGTAATACGGAGTCGAGGTTGTTACGACCTTCTCAACATGTGGAGCCACAACCTCATTGTACTTTCCCTTCACAATGTCTTGATATTTCTCTACTTGCGGCTGTACAGTCTTCCCCCACTGTGCTTGGCCGAATGCCTGGGCCTGTGCAACACGAGGAGCTCCATACTTCTTGCCCAAGACTGTAGCGGGTGTAATTATTCTCTTATCGAGGGTTTCGTAGTAAGGTCTCGCTGCGTCAACATATCGCGCGGCATATGCGTCGTAGTATGGTTCAAGACGTGGGGAAACTGCAGAACGCAATTGGAAATATGGTTTGCAAATCTTCGGGGAGGTATCTGTGAGGAGGTCGACTGTCGCAGGGCATCGGAATAGTATTGTGATTATTGAGTACCATGTTAGAAGTCTAGTAGAATGTTAGCTAGAGCTGTGCTATACTGTGCTGGGCTTTACTGTGCTGCTCGGGCAGAAATACCTAGTTATCATGCTAAAGACACTGGAACCCTTTCGCTTTTTGACCGTCTTGGACCTGGGAGCTATGGCATGACCATTCATACCCTTCTGGCCCGGCTCAGGTAGCCTTCCATTACTGTCCACCGCCATTTTCTACAGCATGCAGCTCTGAAAAACGTGGACCCAGCCGTTGAGGATTCGTTGAGGGTATTTTGGCAGAGGGCGAACAGGTGAAGGTGGAGGTGGAGGTGTTGCAAGCTCCAAGAGGGCTTTGGCGAAGGAGCAGGAGCTTTGTTTGTCTCAAACTCTCAACACGGACCAGACCTGGAACGTCAGATCTTACAGTCTTTAATGATACAACCCAACCCAAGTATTATGGAATAGGGGCAGGTACAGTAGAAGTGCACACGACCAGGACAATGAGGATGGTGAGCAGGGGAGAAAGAAAGAATCATCAAAGGCGGGAGAGCGAGAGAGGGATCTTGTTTTATTGTGGTCTCGACCGCGGCGCCCTGTTATCACAGGCAAAGCTTGGCTTGGCTTGGAGTTGGATTGATTGATTTGACAGGCAGGCAGGCAGCAAGCGCTAGAAGACAGACGTCATAGAGCATGCATGTTCCTGATTGTAGAATTACGGACTACGGTACAAGGTTGAAAAGAAAACCGAATAGTATTGCTTGTTATACAAAGAGGGATTGCTTGATAGAAATGAATATGAAGATATCCACAAAGACCATCCGTAGACACGCAGGGCACCAGGGTCATTTAAAGTTAGTCTCCAGCTTTCCTTTTCATCTGAAGCGACGACATCGATTCATGCCCCACAGACTCCTGCATCAAATCCTAGCATAATAAGGTAATGATTGCAACTCCAAAGCATCAAGCGCAAATCGAAGTACAAGGGCTTCTATAGAAGGCTTCACTTTAGAACCATAAATCAAAACAGTACCTTGTAAAAGTCATTATCAAGCTACCTAGCTAGGTAGGCTACACCGGTCACGTGATAAGGCTATTGCTATGTCATGGTCATGCTATCAATGAGTACCTCGGTCCGACCTTTTCTCCGTCGTCCCTATATGGATAAGGTAGCTTTATTCCGCCCTCCGCCATCCATGCAACTTACAACTCATTCGCAAACGCAGTAGCCAGAACATAGACCTTCTCGAATACCATACCGCCCCGGAGTCTAGACATTCCTCCCAGTTACCACTTGGGATCTCTTCTAGACTCCGACAAACAAAAGGACCCCCCCTCACCAGGAGGAGCGTTTGGCGGCACAAGTACAGGCGCCCCCAGATGCTTCTACAAAATTGATGAAAGAGGCTTTGCCTTTTCGACCTACACAACTTCGATTCTCTAATTACGCCGATTAATAATACATTCCCGCATCGATGGCAGACTTAGCAGATCCCCCCGTGTCTCAAGACTCCCCCCCGGATATCATGAACGATCCACAGTTTGACACGAATAATAGAGGCGGAGAAGACGGAATGGGCGATGCAGACACTTGTAGGATTTGTAGAGGGGAAGGGGGCGACTCTGAACCTCTATTCCATCCATGCAAATGCAGCGGGAGCATCAAGTACGTCCACCAGGACTGCTTGATGGAATGGCTATCGCATTCACAGAAGAAACACTGCGAGCTTTGTAAGACGCCCTTTCGCTTCACCAAGCTATATTCGCCGAATATGCCACAGTCCCTACCCTTTCACGTCCTCGTTCGACATGTCATCATCCACATCGGAAAGAACCTGGCGACGTATTTGAGGGCCTGTCTGGTGGTCCTAGTCTGGCTTGCATGTCTTCCGTATGTAATAAGACAGGTCTGGAGGCTGCTATTTTGGTTTAGTGATGGAGGATGGCCTTCAAACCACTCTAAGTTGGAGTCTTTTCGAAACTCCACTTCGATAAAAGCGTTGGAAGTGGCCCGGGAGTTGGAGCTTGCCACCCTGCCTGCAAATGGAACTTCTCCAGTTACCCCTTTTCAGGTGGCTCCAACCACTTCTGCGAGTATTAGTGGACTTGTGGAGAAACTCGTTGGGTTCTTGATGCCAATATCTCACACTTTGAACATAAGCGGCTCGGACCCCCTCGCTGCCGGCTTATTCAAATCTCTATACTACGGACTGGGAATTCAGAGCGTGGTCATCCCAGAAAACCAATCGGACAACGTCAATATCACATTGTCACTCATGAAACTCAATCCGCCGTCTAGTCCATCGCTCCTAAGTGAAGTTTCCTTCTTACGGAATTTTACTCGCCATGCTGCGGTCAACGATGCTTTAATTTATATTGCTGAAGGTTACATAATCACTATCTTGGTAGTTGTATGTTTCATACTCATTTTCTTAATACGAGAATGGGTTGTACAGCAGCAACCTGGAATCAATATGGGGGCTGGATTCAATGCCGAATTTGCTGCGGGAGGTCTAGTACGAGACCCGCAGCCCGTAGCTGATATACGTCCTCGCCGAAATGCGCGCGCGGATCGAGTAAGGGAGGACGATGAAGATCAGGAAGATCAAGAACCTCCTCGTGAGCGACCGATGGCAAGGCCCCGGCGAAGAAATAACCAACTTGGACAAATCGGACAAGCCGAGGAAAGACACCAGCAAGAACGCCAGAATGACCCAGATCACGGTCCGGCGAGCCCTTCTCAAGAAGATGTTGGAGGACCCTCAACACCTGGTAGGCCCTCTCCGCCCAGAGATGCGTTAGGGCCCGCTGCTCAAATTCATCGGCGGCTTGAAGAGGAGCCTAGGCACACTGAAGAGTTTCTGGCAATCTGGCGGCGTGCGGATAGCGATCCCGAGAAGGTTTTGCGCATCATTGAGGATGAGGATAAAAGCGACGATATGCGTTATTGGGTTAATGCCATGAATGTCCTTCAAAATCCACTCCCTCGAGATGATGGGCTGCCATTACCAAGGTCCAGCGAAGGCGACCCAGTATCCGAGTCAGAATTGTATAAGACTAGCCATCCTGCTACTAAGGATAGGGCAGCGCATACAGAAAATGAAGGTAGCAGCGCAAGTTCCGAAAGCTGGGTCGACATTCGGCAACCGGGAGACATGCTGCCATTACCCGCTCGGAACATTTCCGGTCGCTCTGATATTAATGATGTTGAAAACATTGAGGATTCTGTATTTAGAAAGGGGAAGGGAAAGGCAACAGACGATATTCCTGAACAATCTCATCCGCCGAAAGCCTTACAGTCTCTTACGAATCTGCCACTCAACAACTCGATGGCAGAAAGCTCTTGGAACGACCTTACATTCGCCTCAAGTTCATCTAGACCCAGAGCTGTCTCGGACGGCCCTCGGAGAAAAGAGAACATATCACCGCTTGCCAACAACAACTGGAGTTTTTCAAACCTCCCAGATGAGGATAATCAGACGGATCAAGCAGCTATTCACGTCAACACTAAATTAAAGTCTTTGGAAGACACCGATGATGAATCGGACTCAGATCTGGTTCCGCTCAATTCTATGTTGGGATTAGATCTCCAAACAGAGCAGGCTACTTTATACGCTCCACCGGACGTCTCTAATGACAATGAGCATGGGCCGTTCAATTATCGACCTCCTCCACGGGCAATGACCGGCGCAGAGCTTGACAAGATAGAGCTCGGTCCGGTGACCATCAAAGGCCAAGATGGAGTCACTCGAACATATGAGCACGGTCGTGACTTATTCCCTGCGAATCCTGTTGAGAGTGATTCCGAGAATGAAGCCGAAGAGCAGAACGAGGGACCACAAACAAATCCATTTCGCCCTAACACTCCCCTGCCGGAAATTCGGGAACCTCTCCTTCCGCTCAACGCAGAAGTTCCACCAGCAGAACCTCAAGGACACCCTATCGTACCACCTGCTGCACCTCAAGGTTTCTTAGGGCAAGTTGCTGACTTTTTGTGGGGAGGTGTTGGTGAGGACCATCTAGACGAGCAAGGAGAGAACGACGAACGAATCGTTCAAAACATAGCCGACGAAGCTCCATTTGTACCCGTCGCCCATCAAAATTTGTTTGATGAACCAGAAGTTCAATTTCCAGAGCAAGACCATGAGGTTATTGAGGCTGCGATTGCTGCAGGCATTGATCCGAACGACCAAGATGCTATTGATGACGCTGAGGATTTCGAAGGTATCATGGAACTTGTAGGAATGCGTGGCCCAATATTCAGCCTAGTCCAGAACGCTCTGTTCAGCGCCTTCCTCTTAGCATTGACAGTTGCCTTTGGAGTTTGGATTCCCTACAACATCGGTCGAATCAGCCTTCTAGGATTGGCCAACCCTGGCTCCACCCTTAAATTTCCTCTACGGGTCATTTACAATTTCGCCGCTTTCCTACAAGATCTGTCACTCTCAGTATTGGGTATGATATCGTATATAATTGTTACCATCTGCTCGTGGACTATAGGGCTCTTCTATTCCGCTGCAAATGGGGATACAGCTCGTGGGCTAGGCTCGGCCGCGATGCAACTCTCGCAGAACTCCGCTGGGCGAATCATGAATGGCACCGTGCACAGCTTAGTCCATATTGCTGATTCCGAGATCTTCGCCTTCTCGGCTGCTTCGCATGAGTCGTTGATTACGCTCAAGACATCTACTATTGACTCTGTCGCGGGTCTAGGCGCTTCGGTGATCTACTTATTTACAGGGGACTATCGTATAACTTTGGTAGGCGTCCAATCTGCTGCGGTTGACTTGCTGGCCTATGTGTGGCGTTTGCTTGCTTCCATACCCAGCGTGCTTGCTAGGCCTGATTCCTGGGTGATCAGCCTGGAAGTCCCGAAGCGGGCCGTACCACTTGACCTTGAACTCAGTGTCTGGAGTGGATGGGACAGATTCTGGGCCATATTTGGCGGCTATAGCGCCCTCTTCATTTTGGGAGCTATTTATGTGAAAAAGGGGTCGCGGTTTTCAACTAACCAGCAGGGTCGCGAATGGGAAGCAACTGTCATTGACCTACTCAACCAAGCGGGCGGTGTGATCAAAGTCATCCTTATTATCAGCATCGAAATGCTGGTCTTCCCTCTCTATTGTGGACTTCTGCTCGATGGTGCACTCCTTCCTCTCTTCGACAACGCGACGATCATGTCACGGATCCTCTTTACGCTCAAGTCTCCGTTTACTTCTCTATTTGTACACTGGTTCGTGGGTACATGCTATATGTTCCACTTTGCTCTCTTTGTTTCGATGTGTCGGAAGATAATGCGGAAGGGAGTTTTGTGTAAGTCATCCGCAACTCTATTCATGAAAATATACTGACATCCGCAGACTTCATCCGCGATCCTGACGATCCGACATTCCATCCGGTACGAGATGTCTTGGAGCGAAATGTAGCAACACAACTTCGAAAAATCATGTTTAGCGCTTTGGTCTACGGCGCACTGGTAGTTGTATGTTTAGGAGGCGTTGTTTGGGGATTGGCATTTGCATTTAAAGGAGTTCTCCCCATACACTGGTCGTCGAACGAGCCAGTCTTGGAGTTTCCAATCGATTTACTATTCTACAATTTCCTGATGCCAATGGCCGTCAGATTCTTCAAACCTTCCGATGGGTTACACTCGATGTATCGTTGGTGGTTCCGTCAATGCGCACGAATGCTCCGACTTACATGGTTTATGTTTGATGAGCATAAGATTGACGAAGAGGGGTATCATGTACGGAGGTCTTGGACAGGCCTACTTAGAGGCGTTAAAGGAGACCCTTCCCATCCTGTCACGACCAAAGACTTGTATGAGCCGTTCAACAATGACCCACAACTCGAGGCTTATTTCCGATTTGATGGAAAATACGTACGGGCGCCAGCATCCGACCAAGTCCGAATTCCAAAAGGGGTCAAGATATTCATGGAGGTCGATTCCTCAAACAAAAGAGTCGACGGCAAAACAGACCGATCCAACGGAGTCCACGGCAAGAATTCAGACCTCTACAAACAAGTCTACATCCCACCTCATTTCCGATTCCGAATATTTCTATTCATCCTATCGATCTGGCTGTTCGCCGCAACAACCGGAGTAGGAATTACTATTGTGCCTCTTGTTTTCGGTCGTCACATATTCGGCAAGCTAATACCACCTTACGTCCGCAAAAATGATGTCTACGCCTTCTCTATCGGCATTTACATCCTCGGCTCCCTGCTCTACTGTATCCTCAACCTCCGTAACTTTGTAACCTATCTCCGCACCGCACTCGCAATCAATGCCGAAACCCCGCACAACGTCCTGCGTCGCGCTACGAAGATTGCGGCGCGTGTAGCGAGCATAGCGTGGACATACTCTGCCTTCCTCTTTATTTTGCCCACACTCTTTGCATTCTTGGTGGAGTTCTACTTCATCGTCCCTCTGCATACATATTTCTCGGCTGATGAACCACATATTGTTCATTTCGTGCAGTCTTGGACGCTCGGTCTACTATACGTGAAGCTCACCACGCGCCTTATTCTCTGGCACGAAAACTCCCGCCCAGCGCAAAGTCTACGCGCTATCACACGGAACGGCTACCTCAATCCAGACGCAAAACTGGCAACACGTTCCTTCATCCTTCCATCCGTGCTGGCGCTCTCCACAGCACTGGCGGGGCCTTGGCTACTTGCTAAGACAGTTGCGGTGACGGCGTTGAGACATCGGGTGGAGAAGCATTTCTTGGTATATCGATATGCGTATCCGGTTTGTTTAGGGTTGGCGTGCGTGGGTGTGAGCGCGTGGCGTGTGTTGGGGATGTTGAGGAAGTGGCGGATGATGATTCGGGATGAAGTTTATTTGATTGGGGAGCGGTTGCATAATTTTGGGGACCGGAAGGTTGTGAGTGCGAGTCCGGGGGTAAGCGGGGTGGGGGTGAGGAGGCTGGATACTTGATTTGGAGATCTAGATGACTTCTGGAATTATGTTGGTGGGAAGAGGTTTATGATGGATGGCATGGGTGGGGATATGATAGAGATATGGAATTAAATAGGGATGGATAGCAAGGCGTTCCGGTTATCACGATGCCAGGACTTCTCGAGGGGATTTCACTGCCAACTGACGCTTGCTTTACATTTTATTTGTTTTACAGTGTATTAATGCAATACTAAAGTTCTTTCTCGTACTTTCTTTCTGTACATCTTCCTAATTATCATGACCAGCATATGCATACCTTTTTGCAACCATTCTACCCAAGAGCTTGGGCTTCATGCAATTGAAAAGAACAAAGCCAACACTCATTACTTGCTTGGTTTTTCCACGGAGCGAAAAGAATCATGACATGAAGCCTACAGCTCTCCATAAAGGGGGTTAATTTCTATTTTAGTTCACAGAGAAGGATGAAAATCAAGTGTTAATAGACCAAAATGTATAGTTGCTATTTTCATGACGTCAAGTCATGGAATATTGCCCGAGCAACTATATTCTCTATAAGTATATACAGGTGAAAATGAAAACATCGACCCCAAAAGCGCAGAGCACTTCTCCCCACTGGATTCCAGCCATGCGGAGTCTTGGGCTTATGCGATACATACCAGCTCCTCAAAAGCACCCTGCACACAATCCCGCTAACCCCCTCTTTCCTCAGAAAACAACCATCCTAGCCCAAAACAACCCCAAAAAGCCCAAAAACGTCGCTCAACCAATCAACACGCTATCTATCTATTCATTCTAGAGTATCCTAAGCCCTAAACCTCCTCACCCAATTCGTCGACCCGCTCGGCGCACTCGGCGCCACAAACGTAACATTCGCGCTGGCGCTGGCACTCGGCGCCGCGTCCGACAAGACACCAAGCACGCCCGTC
>QGMF01000921.1:0-13489 GCA_007821475.1 Lachnellula arida
CGGAGCTGAGGCCGGCGGTTAGCGCGAAGGGGACGGTCATGCCGTCGGCGTAGCCGATGATGAAGTCTCGTACCAGGTTTGTGCGGGCTTTTCGCTCCTGTTGCTTTTTTAGGACTTTGTTGTTTAGTGAGCCGTCGTCTGATGAGCTGTACTGTGTGCGGCTGGGAGCTACCTTGGGCTCGTCTTGGAGACTGATCTCGGTGAACTCGGGGAGGTGCATGGTTCTGAGTGGTGAAGTCATGATTCAACGGTTGGCTTTGCTGGCTTTGGTGTGGTGGGGGCTTGATGTAGTTTTGTGTTGTGAAGAGTCGGAGATGGTGGAGTGATGAGAAGTGGAATTCTAAGCTTAGGCAGTGAAATTGCACAGTTTTGTATGTACATAGTAAGGATTGTCTTGGGTTGTTTATAAAATCTGAGCGAATTATGATTGGCCGTTAGAGATGGACAATAGCACAAAGAAGAAAGTTCAAGAAACAATAAGTGTTGATGAAAGAATTAGCTCTTATTATAACAAGAGTAGGTCTTTCTTTGTGGTTTGTCAAGAGATCAGCCCACGGAAGAGTTCTGTTGGACGGTTGGACCTTATTCTTATTATTATACTTCTACCTATAGCAAAAAATGTTTGTTTCAGTTCAAATGCTTTCTGTTGCTACTATACACATAGTGCACTGGGTCGGCCTAGATCACGTAGTCTATCGAGTTTATCGGTGGTTCCGTGGTTCCGTGGTTGCATTTCTAGGTGTAGAAGAGGTTCTAGCTAAGGTTGCGGCGATGAGGTTATACCCATCGCTGCTTAGTCATCGGCGCTAAGGTCACGTGTGCCACGTAATCTGTACATCCCGACACTTTCTTCTCAATAGTGAAGTGCACTACTCATAGTCCATATATACTTGTTTCAGCAGCTACCGAGATTTATTAACAGCGGTTATACAAAGTACTTCTATGACACGGTACGAAGCTTCTAACTATCAATTAACTATTAATTAACTGTTCACTTATATCTTAACCATAGTTTAAACTAGTAGAATTAGGATTTCTAGTTTATATACATAGCGGTTATATTATATTTTCCCTCTCCCGATATGAATCGACCGCCTAGAAAGTCTCTCGTTATATCACAATTTCCGGTCTATTTACCGGATATTTCTGGTTGTCAGCTACCAGGTCACGCCACTAAGGTAGCGCTGACATCGTGCCTTAGGCTGTCAGACATTGTGCCAGCTGCTTCAGGCGGGGTACCTACCTATGTTTCAACCCTTCCTTCTTACTATAATACACGCTATTTGTCTTTGTTTTTGGAGTTGAATTATAACGCCTCACCATGTCCGAACGTCGACAGCGTAACATTCGCCTCCTGTCTCTTGATGGGGGCGGCGTGCGCGGTCTCTCAGGGCTGCTCATCTTGAAGAAGCTGATGGAGTCGGTGGCTGTTGATCCTGAGAATATACCCCAGGTGATTACTGCTACCAGCGCAGACATAAAAGCACTTCCGTACTTCAAAGCTGACTTGGTCACTGTTAGCCATGCGAATATTTCGACATGATTGGAGGCACTTCCACTGGAGGACTACAAGCGATCATGTTAGGAAGTCTCCATATGACTATTGACGAATGCATTTCTGAGTACAAGAAACTCTCACCCAAGATTTTCACCAAAACACACCGCCTGAAGGTTGGAGTTCGCTTGAAAGGTGGACCAGACGTTGTCTTGCAAAACCGATTCGATCATACAGCGATTGAGAAAGGGGTACAAGATTTGTTGCAGCAAAGAAATCTGGATCCAGAAATGTTCTTTAAGGACAACAATCCTCGATGCTATACGTAAGTTTCCATCGGTCTTTATACTGTTAGATCTCTTGTTCTGTTAGACCTCATGTACTGATTGATCTTGTTACTTGTAGCTTTGTTTGTGCGACTAGTGGAGCAACCTCAGAGACAGTCTTATTGTCCAATTACTACTCCGAACGACGTGGAAATGACATCCGTAGTATCGCGAAGATATGGGAGGTTGCTCGAGCGACCTCTGCTGCATCTGGCTTCTTTCATCCAATGGTCATTGGGGGTGAGGCTTTCAGAGATGGGGGCACCGGAGCGAACAATCCAACCTTTCAAGTATGGGACGAAGCAAATGACACATTCAAAGGCTCTGATCCTGATTGGAGCCTTAAGGACCATTTGGGATGTATCGTATCGGTTGGAACAGGAAAGGATCGCTTACAAGCATTTGGAGACTCTATTCGGGACGTTGGCGCGGCACTGGTCGCAATCTCGACTAACGCCGAAGTCATTGCCAACAACTTTCAGCAGAGACACACAGAACTCTTCCGTCCTCAAAATCGGGTGGCGTTCAGGTTTGATGTAATACAGGGTCTGGACAATATTGGACTCGAGAAGGTTGGGAAGATTCCTGATATCGAGGCCGCCACGAGACAGTACATTAGCTCCGAGGATGTCTTTACAGCTATCAAGCTCTGCGCAGATATCCTGCGAAGCACTTCATGTACGTAGTTATTATGATGCATAGTGCGTTTTGGTTTATCAGTTGATAGTTTCTTGACGATGGGCTGATTTCGTGCCAGGGCTCGACATCGTGGTAGCAGAGCTAATGGGCCGATATCCTTCAGTAGCCACCAGCTTACCAATGAGCAAAGAAGCAGAATCAGATATCCAGCGTCCTCTTTCTTTCTTACCTCATACTTCAGCATACAAGCGGTGGAGAGAAAAGCAAGGTCTACTGTTGTATGAGCATACCTCGCTATGCAGTTCTCGTCAGCATGTTGCCGCTGGGGTTGTTCAATTTACTATAAAGAATGAGCCCAGCTTCAAGGACTCAGAGTCCGAAGTTTTGTACTTCGCATGCCCAGAGTCGTGGGACAGCGCCGTCATAGCACGCCAGCGATTGTGCCAGATTTTTGCCTCGCTTCTTTATCAAATGCTTCGTACCATCAGGAAAAACGATTATCGCTCTGACGTTTTACGCAAAAAGCTCAACAGGCTCACATTTCTTGGGGAAAATCACAAATGCTCTGTCACATCTTCGGACGTGTTCAACAACTTGGAAACAGGGAGGTGGAATACATGTGCAAGAATATTTGTAGAGATTTTTTCCGCAGTTAGGACACCATTCTTGATCGCTGTTGACAATCTTGAAAGTCTGGGAGAAGAAGCAAAAAGCCTCGTATCAGCGCTGCATGAATGGTGTTCATCGGAGCAGATAAATGTTACAGTAGTCATAAGTGCCTCCAGTATTACCCTTGGTGATCTCGAGAATGTTCACACAGTACGAGACAACACAGAGTACCTGGGTATGTGGCTTATTATTTTATCAATTCTCTTCGCGGTAGAGTAATGATTTGAGGAGACCCTTTCGAGAGGTTTGTAATATATGCTGATATCAACATTAGAATGCCTGCGAAGCTTAAACTTCAACCGACAATTTTCACGACAACAAGAGATTGTGGCACCACTGGAAGGATCTATTAATTGGTTACAGTCACATTCATCTTATGTTGAGTGGACCAAAGCAATATCCGCTTTACTTTGGATTCAAGGGAAGCCGGGCAGTGGCAAGTCTGTTCTCGCAAAGAGTATCATCGATCGGCAAATATCGCAAATCTCACAGTCACCTGCTGTTCCAACTGTCGCATGTCAGAACAAAGTTTCATGTGAATGGTATTACAGCACACGTGGAGGGCCAGAACTCATGTCTCACAGGTCCCTCATGCGTTCATTAATATATCAGATATTACAGCAGGTCCCGACAGCTTTCACCTTTATCAAGCCGTTCTATGGAGCAGCTGAACCTTATTCTGTTGACTGGGTCCAAGTTGACGCCATGAAACACGTTCTTATTGAAGTCGCCAAAACTGGTCTGCAAGCCACATTTGTCATTGATGGTATGGACGAGTCAGAGGACGGAAAAGAACCTGGAGGGAATCGTCTCAGTATACTAGAACACTTCGGTATTCTCGTGTCTGAAGTTCCAGAATCTCAGCTTAAATTCATCATTCTGAGCCGACCGTATCCCGACATCGAGCAGTACTTCTCAAGCCGTAATCGGCTCGTTGGTGGCATATACAACATCACCTTGGAGAAAGAGAACGGGCCAGCCATCCTCAAATTCGTTGAATATGGACTTCAGAACATCCGACAAGCGATGCATCCTAAAGTAGCGATGGAGAACGGGATCATAGGAAGAGCCGCCGGTAGAGGCTTCAAGATAGAACCGAGAGACCAACAGCAGCCTCTAAATTCACGAGAAGAACAGCATTTTTCAATGATCAGACAATATCTCATCAGCAATACAGACGGTGTTATTATCTGGGTCAGTCTCATTATTTCTACCCTAATGTCGTTAGTGACCAGTTCTACGCTTCCCGTTACGTTTGCCGATCTCAAAACCAAGCTCGAAGCTTTGCCTACCGATCTAATGGATCTCTATCGTCATATTGTTACAGCTATCATTGGCGATAAAGATGCAGCGAGACTGCGTCGAGTGCGGAGGGCGCTGATGCTGGTGACTGGCGCCAATGTCCATGGCTATTTTACAATTTCAGAGCTGCTAGAAGCGATGGCAGTACCAGAGCAGATCGTCGACACCGATGTCGATGGAGCTTTTGATTTGATTGAGAACCAAAAGATCTCAATAGCGCGGCATGACTGGAACGAGCTTCGCACAAAGCTGCGTCAACTTTGTGGTCCCCTTATTGAAGTCATAAGAGCACCGGATCGTGTTCACCTACACGGCAAGGAGACGGAAGATAACAGTGTCAATGCATCAGACCTGGTTCAATTACTCCACAGGACAACCAGGGACTTTCTAGCAAGCCCCAGTGATGCCCATGAGCTTCAATTCATTGAGACGGATGCCATTACCTTCACAGACCAAATCATTCACAACTATACAAGCTTGCTGTTTCCCGAGCCAGGTTTACATTTAGCAATAGACAGGTTCGTGCTTGCAAGCCCAGCTCTTGGCAAGGAACAAGTGCAAGTTCTCGACACAACATGCCTTGTCGAATTCTTCGAAGCTCGCACGTTTCTGCCATTCATCTTGAGAAACTTCCCATTACCCTCATCAAATTATGATGATTTAGCACATCTGAACCAAGAGGAAAGAAACCTTCGGTGTCTTTCGGAAGTTTTAGTTGATCGATTTTACACACGAGAGTCTTCGTCAGCACGGTTAAAGGAGCTCATAGGATCAGGACCGATCACCTATACACTAGGCCAGATCTATCGGCTGCGCAACCCGACTCCAGAACCATATTATACTGCAAACCTCATTTGCAATAAATACATTCGAATTGCCTGTCAGAAAGACTGCTATATAGGCGCATCTCTTCTCCTCAAGATGATGTTCATGTTCGAGACGCCGAACTCTGAAATCACTCGACAGTATAAATACCGCCTGATTAGCATCATCAACGAGTTAAAAGAACTCACGTCCGACCTTCGTTTAATCGACGAACAAAAGCAACTAGACAATGCTCTTTGTATTGCCAAGCGCCCTATCAGGTCTCCACAAGGAGCTGCAAGTACGATTTGGCATTATACCGGAACGGCATTCCATCATTTGAATAAATTCATACTCTTGGAGAAGTCGTTGAAGCACACTGAGAAAGTGTGTGTAGAAATAGTGTCTGATGATACTACGCTAGGCGGATCTCTGTCTCCTCATGAGGCCAACGCTACACTCTTACTCACAATCGACGTTATTGCCAAAAAATGTGCACTGACAGACAGAGTACCATCAGACTAGTAGTATGCTAGGATCTCCCAAAATGAACCTGGAAGCGAGAAATCTTCCAGGGGTACCTCCGAATAGGCAGGAAGGGTGGACGTCAAGCGATGACTCTTCATTACCACGATTTCTCTCACTTATCCCCAGAATCAACATTCATGGAATGTTCTGTTATCATTCATCATGGATCCGACATTCATTGATGATCCTCGGTTAACAACCAGCACAACCCACAATGGAATTTCAATCAACATAAACCGAAAGCACATCGACGACCATTGTTCAACTAGCATAACCCACAGTGGAAATATCGAACATCTTGCACCTAAAATATTGTTTCAAGTTTTGAAACACATTCAGGACCTAGAGACGCTCGATAGCCTTCTCCAGGCTTCACTAGCTGTATCTTGGCTCTCTGATCTTCGTGTTTAGTACTTAAAGTAATATGAGGGCTCCGTAGAATGATGAACCGATTACAGTAGCGATCGAAATCGGCTTCAGTGATTGATTTTAATGTTTGCGTATGAGACAGACTAGCACCATAATGGCTAGCCAAACATGATGGGCTGCGTTATCTTACTTTTCCCTGAGACACGTGAAACATAGGCTGTTGCCCTGATGAACGAACAGTATAACAACATTGCTGGCCATATGTCCCAAAGTAGATGACTGGCCAACCCAACGTGCAACTCAGTCCTCCGTACGAAGATTTCGACCAACAGCCTCAATACGCAACGAATCACGACCATGGCCATCATCGTCGTCTTCAATCGCTTCATCACCTCACCTTCTTCTCCCTGGCCGGAAAGCGAGTCAGATCCACAGCCTATTGAATCGGCGATAGATCCCACGATAATAGATGCCGGAGCTTGGTCTTCAGATTCACCAGGGCTTGAAAGCATCCAGAAGTGCTAGTATTCTGTTGGTACCCGAAGTAGTACATCGTGGTACATGAGAGCGCCCCTGTGTCTATACACTGCCGAGTTGTTCACTGCAACCACCCGAACTTGAGTAACATCAACGAGCATAGTCAGAGTCCAAGGCGCACGCCCTAGTAGTAATTGACAGAATAGCTAAATATATAACTCTCGACCTGGGCTCCGAATATAGGTCTAGAGTCGAGAAATTCGCACACTACTGCCGAGTTAAGATGGCGGCAACAGCTCGATCCTCCAAAATTCCTAGTTGCAATATCCTTGGCTGTTCTTCAACCTTCTCTAGGGCATCTGATCTAACTCGCCACATGAAGTCTATCCACGGCCCGAAAGAGCAATGCACATTCCTGGGTTGCGGGTATGCTACGGGACGGCTGGATAAGATGAAGGAGCATATTAGGAGAAACGACCCCCCACGAGGTATGATATCGCTGTCTTTTCTTATACTAGATACTTACGGATACAGTCCAAAAGTCTCAGAGTATCCGGCCTTGGCTTGGCCATTCTGAGAAGTCATAAGCACCCGTCGGAAAACGCGAGAAAGGGAGTGTGAGATATGAGTCGTACAATGATTCTCTCCAGCCCAATCATTCCGAGAGCATAGCCAGTATGGATAACACAGGAGTTATTACTTATAAGTCTGGAGAGGATGGCCAACCTTATAGCTGCGGTGGTTTCGAGTCTCGCGAGCAGTGAAATCTGATCTCTGAGAACTTCTCTGAAATGTATGATATAAGCTGGAGCTCACCTACTTTTCTCTTGGATGCTGGTCAACCTCATAATGATCGCGCATTAGAGGCCTTCAATTAGATAAATATGATCTGTGGCTGCGCGAGATCTTGCCGGAAAATCCCGCTTCCGACATCCTCCGAGCAGAGAAAAAGTGGCCTGTGCCAAGTCCCTCCTTCGCCGACCGTGGATGCCTTCATAACCGTCCCGTAGGTGGTTACGCCAGTTCTTTTAACCCTATTGCTTCTAAGCCGTATTGATATTAAAATATGTCATGGATCAGAGAAGTGATATAACCTTACCTACCGAATTTCAAACCTTTCCGGAACCAGCTTTCCCTTAGCAGCTCGTGCTCGCCTTACTTAACCTCCGAAAGAACCTCATTGTTATCCAGAACCGACTCCCCTTCATCACTAGTACCGATGCCTCGCCGTGAGTGACTGCCTAGTGAGAACGTACCTTACCTCCAGTACTGGAAGAGAGACCACGTCCTGTCGTGGCCGTGACCGTGTCGCGAGAAGGCGACGAGCTTTGTCACCCTTCGGACGCCGCTCGCGCAATGGTTCTTGAAGCAGCGGTGGATGAGCTGTTGTTCCCATCTTGTCCAAGGATTCCAGGGCAGGAGCTCTTTGAACATGAAGCCATGCACTTCGATGAAAACTCCTTGGTCAGGCACGAGATGATGCCCTTTCTCCCGTACATTGAAACGGCCCGCAAGCAACAGAACCCGCCACCACATAGGAAGCCGGCACGTGAGAGAAAGCTAGAACCTCTTCTATACCTCGAAATGCAACCACAAAACCAACGAAAAGTTACGATTACTAGGCCAGACCAGTGCACTAAAGTGTTACCAACAGCTAGTACAGCGCTTTACTGTACAGAATGGGGACCGCGATGTGAAAAATCATAATTCCCTACTCAAACTTTGCCATGGCCTGGTTGAAAATTTGCACAAACCGCCATACCTCCTCATACGTATTATACAGCGGAACAGGCGCAACTCTAATCACGTTCGGCTTCCTCTTGTCGATTGTGATTCCCTCATTCTCTAGCATATCCATAAGTGTGTCTATACGACCCGGTTTCAGAAGAACACTCAGTTGCGTGCCTCTAGCATCAGGATCCGAAGGGGTGATTATCGTGAAGGCGTCATTTGAGCTGGAAAGGAGCAAATGTTCGAGATATGCGGTCAAGTTGACGGACTTTTTCCGGATGTCTGTCATGGAGGTCTGGTTGAAAACTGAAAGGGAGGCACAAAGTGAAGCCAAGTCTACAACGGACGTCGTCGAGACCTGGTATCCGCTGGCTCCTGGACTTGGGCGGAAGCCTGTTCTCATTAGCTTCATTGTTTCAGTTCTGACAAAAAGGCGGCTTACTGTTGTCCATGGCCATCCGTCCGGTCTGATCACCGCCGTACCATCCCGATAATCTGGGTCTGAAAACTGGCTTATCATCCACGTAATCGACCTTTCCATGTCTCTCGTGAACGAAGAATCCACCAATGGAACCGGGTCCGGCATTCATGTACTTGTACGTGCACCAGACCGCAAAATCTACATTCCAGTCATGTAACTGCACAGGAACATTTCCAGCCGCGTGAGCGAGGTCCCAACCGACGGTCAAGCCTCTATCTTGCGCATATTTGGTGATGGTCTTCATGTCAAAGTACTGGCCAGTATAATACTGGATTCCTGGCAGCAGAAGCAACGCAGCGGTTGAAGCGTGCTCATCGATGACTGAGAGGATTTTCTCCGTCGAGACCTCATAGCTGCCCTCTTCTGGACCGACCAAGACCATTGCTTCCTTGGGGTCGTACCCATGTGCTTGGATCTGAGACTCGATAGCGAAATGATCACTGGGAAATGATTTCCACTCCATAATGATCTTGTTCTTCGTCGCGGTAGGCGTGTAAAAGCTGCCCATCAACAAATGCAGGTTCGTGGTAAGACTGCCCATGATACCAACTTCTGAAGGCAAAGCTCCGACTATTGGAGCTGCCTGTTCGGCTGCATGTTCGGCAAGCAGTTGCCATTGTATCATGGGTGAACCTTCAAGTTTTCTAAAGTGCCCATGGACGCCGACTGTTGCCCACGTGTTAAGGTAAGCTTGAAGATATTCTGCTACAGCCTTAGGCTGGAGGCCAAGGGAATTTCCGCAGAGATAGACGCTTGGATCGTTATTATCTAGTTGGAGTCAGAGACGTCATGCTACGAAGCGTGGCAAACTGACCTGGTTTCGATAAATTCTTTAATTTAATGTCTGTTTTCGAGGGTATGATGAATTTCTCTCGGAAGGAGCGAAGGTGATCCTTTGCATCGAGTGATTTGGCAAACTCTAGGGTGTTTGCCTCGTCTGGAAATGATGGCTTCTTCATTTGCTGCTGCTCTGCTGTTGATATCGAACCCATTTTGATGTTGGAAGTGGACTTTTGAGTTTAAAAACTATCTTGATTTGGTCTGAATATTTTTGGTTGTATTGTAATGGGCCATTTGGCCTCCTTTGTACATTTCCCCAGTTCCTTCTGGGTGGCGCTACACTATCAAATTGTTTACCGCGTTGCGTCAGCTCGGCCGTTTCCTGTTATCCGCTTCAGTTCCGCATCCGTACCGTACCCGCGTGGGTCCCTGGGTAGGATCGCAGAAGCGGCACCAAGTTATAATTTCCCCGGCGGTGTGCGACACGAAAGTGGGTGATAATAAGTGCCGTTTTGGCGTCCAGCATGAGGTAGGTTTGGTCACGAACTAATATGTAGCAATTTTGGAATCAGGTGTTGTAGTGGATATAGGTAATACAAAAGTCTCCGGAGAATTTAATATCCCTGCGAAGAGATTTTTAAGTACTTTGCGGTAGGGAACTTATCAACTATACTTAATGGACTTGTTGCTGAAATCCTAGATATACTCACCCCATCGCTTTCCTTTCCCAAACTCCACGCCCACGATTTAGATCCTCATCGAAGAAGACTTCGAAGCAGTTCTACAAAGTTCGTTTTGCAACTTGCTAGTTCTAATTCGGGGAACAAACAAACCATCCCATAATTGCAATTCTACCACCTAGCAATCAAAATGCCGCACAACACAGCAACAATGCTACCAGCCCTTGAAGTCAACCTAGAAGCGTTTGGAGTTTCTCAAAATGGGTTTCTGCCAGAAGAACTGCCCCTTCAACGGCTCAGCGACCCATACTATGAGGCCTGGGAAACGATCATCCGCGAACTTCCAACCCTGCTTAAGACGAAGTCATTCAGGGGCAAAGCAGACAAGCTAGAGGTTTTGTCAACTTTGCGCTTAACAGCAATGAGAGAATGGCAGAGAGCATATCTCGTACTCGCATTCTTCACACATTCATATATCTGGGAAGCCGGTGGTCCATCAGAGGTAAGAACCTAGCGTTCCAAATTTGCAGCTCAAAACTATCTGATTGCCCTCGAATCGTTACCCTTTCTGGTTCAAGTTTCACTAACACCTCGCAGTGCCTACCACCTGCTATTTCGGTCCCATTTCTAGACGTGGCGTCTCACCTTTCACTTCCACCGACTGCAACTTACGCTGCCTTTAATCTCTGGAACTTTACTTCAATATCCTCGGGCGTCTTACCCAGCAAGATTGAGAACCTCCGAACTCTTCACACTTTTACTGGTACCCGAGACGAAGAATGGTTCTTCCTAATCTCCGTCGCTATCGAGGCTCACGGTGCTGCAATCATCCCTGTGATGCTAAAAGCCATTAACGCCGCCCGGTCAAACGACCCTAAAGTGGTGGTAAACGCACTTGTCAAGTTCTCGAAATGCGTGAGAGAAGTTGGGGTGATTCTGAAGAGGATGGATGAAGGATGCGATCCGGATATTTTTTACAACCAAATCAGACCTTTTCTCGCAGGAAGTAAAAACATGATGCTGGCTGGACTTCCCAATGGGGTATTTTACGATGAAGGGGATGGAAAGGGAAAGTGGCGACAGTATAGTGGAGGAAGCAACGCGCAGAGCTCGTTGATACAGTTCTTTGATGTGGCGCTTGGAGTTGAGCATTCATTGACCGGAGCGTCAAAGGGGTCGAAGCCAGGCTTTCTTCAGGTAATTGAATCTCTATCAATGAAGAATACATATACTTACAGAAGCAGGAAATGCGAAATTACATGCCTGGTCCCCATAGACAATTCCTCCAGCACGTAGAGTCAATCTCCAACATTCGGGAATACGCAGACAAGTGCGTTGACGCTGGCGTCGGAGAAGCCTACAATGCGGCTATCGAGGAGCTGTCCAAATTCCGAAACATTCATATCCAGATTGTCACGCGATATATCATTACCCCTTCGAGACAACAAGTTCCACCAAGTACAGCTGGTATGAATTTGGCAATCGCATCAGCGAATGGCGAAACGAAGGATTTGCATGGAACAGGTGGAACGCAGTTGCTGCCTTTCCTGAAGCAAAGTCGAGATGAGACAATAAATACTGCATTAAAGTAGGGGTCACACCGCACGGCCTAGAATTGCGTTACATATAAAAAGAGGTTTAAAGTAGAAGAAGAAGAAGAGCTATTTTAGATATTATCCAACATGCTCCTTGTGCACTTTTGTTCTTTACTGTAACACAGCGCCCCCATTACTACTCACAACACTTCCCGTCGCATCCGAATTCCGCATCAAATAGATATACGCCTCGCCGACCTCCTCCGGCATCCCCACCTTCCCCAACAGCGCCTTCGCCCCCGCCATTTTCGCAATGATCTCCTGTTTCACCGGCGACCCCCACATCTCCGTCTTCGTCGCACCCGGACTGACCAAATTGACTCTCAAGGGCGCCATATCCAGCGCCAGATTCCGCACCATAGCAACCAACCCCGCCGCTATCCCAGAATACAGCGTGTAAGTCGGGATGGGCTTCTCTGCTACCCTCCCACCGGTAAATGTTATGGACGAGGTGTAGCTTTGCTTCATGTATCTGGGAGCTAGTTTAGAAATCGCCAAAATAGCCGCGAAACCGAGCTGAGAGCTTGTGATCGTTTCTTCGACGTCGGTTTCCGCGAGCGGTTTTACGGCTGGTGCTCTGCTTGCTGTGTATATTACATGATCTAGAAGCGTGGTGCTGTTTGCTGTCGCGGCGCTGAAGAGTTTCTCGACGCGGGATTCAAATCTGGGAATGAGGTTTTGAGGGAGGTGATGGGCGGAAGTGACGCGGGTTGGGTTGGAAGATGCGAAAGTGACACGTGCACCGGCTTCGAGGGCGAGTTTTGCGGCTGCGAAACCGATTCCGGATGAGCCTCCGATGATGAGGATAGAGTGGTTGGATATTGGGGGCATTATGAGAAGTTTGGTAATGTAGAGGAAGTCTTTGTTCGAATAATTGACTCAGAGAAGTCTGCTTTGGTGAACTCGAAAGTGTGAGACTGCTACTGGGAAATAATCTATTACCTTCTAGAGCTGAAATCTACAATTTATAAGTATATAATAATTATCAGGCCTCTCTTAATGATTTGAAAGCTTTTGTATGTCGGGCATAGTATTCATCCGACGTAATATCGAGTCGGACATCGGAGGAATACGCCCTGGCCCCTGATTACTTTAGGATCATTAGAGAAATATACATATCACGGCTCACAACACAGTCCTTCTCTCTCAAATATAATAGAAGGTTAACGCAAAAATGCTTCCAACTCACCGGTTCCAATCAGCGTTAGATGTGGTGAGAGGTAAGCTACTCAAGGTTAGCTTGGGATTTTAGTTTCCTGCAGGAACGGAGCAATGATGAACGACTATGAATACCGTATAAATTGCGATAGTAGCCCTGGGCTTATAACTTTCTTAGCGTACCTCTAATTAGCTAGGGAGAGGGCGTATAGCCAAAGCGGGGCTAATAAATGTTTTTGTAGGGCATAGTCTACCCCCCTTTTTTATTGTCCGATTTTTCTACCCTCACTTTTACTTACTCTATAGGCTTTCTATAAATACTATTTATTATGTTCTCTACTAATTTAACCTTAATATGCTAGTATATCGCAGCATTCCTACCTATAAATAATATAAGCCCAGGGCTTATAAACACTAGCGTTAAGCACCTAATTAGCTAGGAAGGGGGCGTATAT
>QGMF01000922.1:0-13463 GCA_007821475.1 Lachnellula arida
AGCATGCGCGAGGAGTCGGCCACGGCGCGGTCGAGGGTCTTGGGGACGAACATCATGATGCGCGTGCGGATGTTCTCCAGGTAGGTGGTGGTGTTTTCTATGGCGGCTGCGGTGGAGATGAGGTTTAGGGAGCTGATGCGGGTGGGGATTAGGAGGCCCTGGTGGAAGATTGTTAAAAGAGGGGGTTATGATGGGGAAGGGAGAGGAAAGGAAAGGGATTACGAGTTCTTGCGCTATCATGCCGCCCATTGATACACCGGTGATGTGTAGCTGGCGCTCTTTGGTCCAGCCGAGGTGGTCGACGAGCTCGAGGACGTCTTGGGCCATTTCGGAGGTCGAGTAGCGCATTAGGGGTTTGTCGGATTTGCCCATTCCTGTTACACACGCATATATTAGCCATGCCATGCAGAACTTGAAAGACACACGGGGGAGGAAGTAAGGGCAAGCATATCAGGTGACCTACCCCGATTATCGAAAATAAGAGAAGAGTACTTGTCTCCCTCATCATGTCCAAAACTCAACGTCTGCCGTTGCCAAGAGGTCTGTACCCCCATTAACACCCATGAACTGGTTTCTTGTACACACCCACCCACCTAACCTACCTTGTGAGACCCCAGGCCCATGATCCACTATCAAAGGAGTCAGCTACCATCACGTGCAGCTCTCCGTACCCCAAAACAACATCCCCTCTGCTCTGCTTTAGGAGATAATAGAAGTATGCTTACCACAAGCTTGATATCCCCCTTCCCATGAACCTCCCAATCGATTTTAAAAGGGCCGCCCCGCGTAGCAGCTACAGGCAGCTGCCCGCTTTGCGTAGGCGTGAGTTTCCATATCGTGTCTGGATATGATGTATGCGCCAGGATCTCGGCGACCTTCGGTCGGTTTTCCCTGGCCTTGTTGTCAGCTGCAGTTGTTCCGAACTTGCCGTGCATATCTAGAGATGGGGTATAACATGAAGCTGCATGCTGTTGGGACTTACATGTTGAGTGAAGAAGTGGGGAGGGTGTTTGTAAATGGGGCACGTTTGTTGGTGTTGGATGGGTGAGGGTGATAGGGGCAGGCGGAGGCTCGGGAGAGTAAATTTACATTTGAGAATCTCAGATGTTGCTGCAGGGATGTTCAGCCTCGGTCTCGGGCTCGGTAGTGAGATCGCTTAGAGCTGCCCCTGGAGACGATGATGATGACGACCCAACGATGGTGATACTGTCCGTAACAACAACTTCACTCTTTCATACACAGACTCCCAAGAATACCTTATACTTCATCTCTGGCAACGTCGGGGTTAAAGGTCATGCTACTATTTTACATTATTATAGTTTATGTACTCCGTACATATTCACGTTATCCCCAGGCTGCCGGCTTGACCAACAAGTGTCGGGCTTCTCCCAAAAACTTGATGGAATTTATCCATCTCAAAGCTTTGGCAGGCGCAACTACTCCGTATTCCGCCAAGAAGACCAGGGCAAGGGGGCCTTGCTTTGGTGCGCTTACCATCCCATCCTTCCTACTCGCATTTTTTTTACTCCGTAAGTCTGGCAGCCCCACCTGAATTGTACCCATAAATGTATCCTCCGCACCACTTAAGAAGCCCAGATTTGACGATTACAGCGCTCCCAAGAGGCCTGAACTCACTTTAAGATTGGTTTATTTTGTGGTTTTGAGGATCTATACTAGGGTAAAGAGCCAGTTAGACCTACAGGATTCCAGATATCTACGCTAAGTAGTGGATTTATAACGGGACTGCCAGACTTAAAAAAAAATGCGAGTCCCCTGCTATAGCTTTCTTGGCGGAAACCCCCCATTTTCAATCACAACGTTTGCGCACAGGCATCACGGAATCATAGAAATCATCATCTGCAAGTGTATCATTATTGGTGGTTGAATCATTGTTACATTTAATTATGTTCTCGAGTCATGTCAAACAGCTCTTCTCTACAGCTCTCCTTCCTCCTTCAGCACATTAACGTATGAGAAGCGCAGCGGCCAAATTCCCCTCCCCAATTAATGTCAAGCGTCCATGCCAGCAAGAACGCAACTCCAGCCTTCTTTCCTTCCCGAACGCACTCTCCGCCCAACTCGATTCCGTACTGATCGTCAAGAACTCTTCTTATCGGTAGGCGAATCGAACGTCAGTTTAGAAATGTAGCACGTGGTGACGTTCCCCTCGGTACGCACAACCGGAGGCGAAGTGATCATTTTCATCGGATTATCAGTGTTGACCTTCGTACACCAATCCGTGTCCGTTGTATTCGCCTCCATAATGATATTGCGCCATTGCACCGCACCGAAATCCCACGTCCCCAGGCCCTGCAGCTCGATCGCCAGGACGGGATTGTCGTAGGCTTTGGGGACGATTGCTGGTGTTTGCTCTCTCGAGGCGGTCGTCTGGTCGAATGTCAGACCGCCGTGGAAGGCATCGAGCCCGGCTTTGCTGCCCTCGGCGCCGGGCGTCAGCGCCCACGTGTCGAGCCATTTGTTGTTCGGCGTGTCCCAGATGTAGCTGTTTGTGAGCAGGTCGCCGGGGTAGATGCGGATCTGGCTGGTGAGGTTTCCGGCTGGGTGGCAGCAGTAGAAGGGTAGGAGATACCACTCGTGGGGACCGCCTCCCACTGATGTGACCACGTTCTGGAGCAGCGTATCTGTTTGCAGGCCGGGCCAGATCGCTTGTACGTCTCCGGCTGGGCCTGCGTCGGGTGAGGGGTTGGGGATAACCAGAGTACTCTCGAATCGAAGGATGGGAGCGTTCGGGTGGAACCCGACGGTGTAGAAGGTTAGATTTGCGATGTCGCGCTGGACGGATGGCTTGCTGCCGAACTTGTTGCTGGATGCGGGAGCAGGAACCATGTTGCCCTGGCCGTGCACCAGGCCGACGCCAACGAGTGCTGAAAGTGCTGTGAAGAGCTTCATTTTGGGTGTAGGTATGATCTCGTGGTATAACTCTAGTGGATAGATAGATGGTTCTTGCGTCGAAAAGTAATGTGAGAATGTGAGCTTTCTCGATGTCAAGGTTATTAGCAGAGGCAAAAGGGTTGACAGTCACAACGAGTTCTGAAATACTCACCCATCATGCTTTGTCTTCAAACAATAGCCTTTCATTCAGCATTGTACAATGACTCTTATCAACCACTGGACAATAATCCACCCAGAACGATAGGAACGCTTGTTCCTATTCCGAGAAGCTGCGGAGGTAACATTCACTCGCACGCATCGGCACAGCCACTTCAATCGAGCCTCGTCTCACGATAGCATCTTCCTCTCTCCGCTACCGTATCCCATCAAGCATCCATTCATTCCAGCTCCTCCTTCTTCCCAATCCAATCACAACTCACCATCCACGTACGTAGCAACGCAACTCATAACGAGGCTGGATCTGCGAAACGCAACAAAGCCAGCCAGACCGACAAAGACCGACAAAGAACAACAATAGTGAACAACTGCAATGCATCAGCGATCAAGCAGTCAAAGAAAGCAACAAGCAAGGGAAAAGTGCTCAAAGCGCGAATGCAATGCGATGCGATGTGCAATAAAAGTAAAATAGGGGGTTATAGCCGAGAATAGTCTTGGCGTTGGTTCCAACAAAGGGGTCAGGTCCGATACGCAACACCACACCAGTGACACCACACCACACAATGCAACAAGGAAGGTAGCCTGCCCACCGACCTTAAGCAGGCTCGCAATATTAGCGTAACTAAGTGCTGTATCCCATAATCCAATAAGCGTGTCTGTGATATAATTACCTATAACCACAAATAAAAGCCCTGCTGGCCCAGGCAATTTCAACCCTCCCCTCCCCTCCCCTCACATCTCCCTCCCTCTCATCCTTCGTAAAAAATCCATACATTACCATACCATACCAA
Source organism: Lachnellula arida (assembly GCA_007821475.1). Lineage (NCBI taxonomy): Eukaryota > Fungi > Ascomycota > Leotiomycetes > Helotiales > Lachnaceae > Lachnellula > Lachnellula arida. The sequence goes on from QGMF01000922.1 coordinate 3,861, forward strand.
CATACTCCATAAGGTAACAACACAAACCACCAACTTGCTTCACCCCGCACCTTACCGTACCACGTAGCACATTGCGTAATCGTCCATTAGCGTAAAGCCAATAACGCCCTGGGCTGCGCAGCCTGCTAAGCTAGATCCAACCCAACCCAACCTTGATTTTCCTTTTCCCTTTCCTTTTCCTTTCAACACAAGTCTGATCGATCAGAGCAGAGCAGATCAGATGACGAAAAATGCTGCTAAGAAGTCGTGGCTTTAGCTTTGGCCGCTGGCGCTTCAGCTCGAATCCCCTACCGCTTTTATAGGCGGGGAAATAGGTATTAGTTAAAACTTAAGTACCTAGCCTAGCCCTAACTATTATACTTTTCACTCCGTATATGCAATTGCCTCGTCATAAAATGCATAATGGGATGCATAAAAAACCCCTCCCTAGTTTATTTGTATGCTGTCATTGCTGCATACGGCGTTTGTATAATCCCTCACATTGGATCGTGTTAGGGGACAAGAGACGAGTATAGATTAATGTTTCTTATATTCTGAATAATAGGAAGGACAGACGCAGAGACGACGGAAGAGGTTCTGGGGAAGCCGGAACAGTCAGTTATGTATAATTTTCTAGAACGAGTAAGAGAGGAACGGGCTAGAGATAATCACGCAAGGATCTGTAAATAGACATCCCTTTTAGAAGAACAGCGATCGATAGGCACCGATGTTCACCTTGAAACTGATGCCTCGGATTCCTTTAGACATTCTCATACTGTCACTACTAGTACCTTTTGTTTTCATACATCTTAGAATATCGAATATCTTTAATCATAATCAACTCTTGTTATAACACGCAGTTTAAGATACAAAACTCCATCCCAAATATTTCCCGCCATGTATATGTATATCGATCTCAGATTCCACTGAAGCCAGCACTTTAAGGCTCCAGCTTGACCGCTCCCATAGACGCCTGAATCTTGCTCAAACCGTAATGACCCCCAATCCTTTGTATTACCCGTGTAAAGCCTTATTCCAAAACACCCCGGAAGAATCCCATATTTTAGCCCATGCGTGCTCCTCATCCGACCCGACCTGACCCGACCCATGATAACAACAAAAGGAGAAAGGAAATGTCGATAAAGAATCTATAGCAGCTTAAACTTCCTCGAATCGGCATACGTCTTTGAACTCGGGATACTTGTCCGCAAAAGGTTTCTTCATGCTCATATTGCTGATATCACTTAGGTGCCGGTCCATCAGAGGACTGACCTTAATCTGCCCATTTTCAAAGATCAATGCTTGCATCGGATCACCTTGAAAGTTGACACTAAAGTTTGCAGCGTAGTCGGTTTGAAATTCCACATTATCGTAACGATCTTGATTTTCAATGACCTTCTCGCGGAATTTTCCCCATGGCGGCAAGTCCATCCAAGCCGGGTGAGGAACAACAATTTGACAAGGTCTTGGAGCTTGCCAGTCATGTAGCCTCTTATAAGTTTCGTATGTTGGAGAGATTTGCCATTGCACGAAGCGGTACATGCACATGAAAGAGGCCAGTTTCTCGGGGATGAGTGGGAAGCCACGGTATGAGAGAATCGCGGAGTAACGTGCCATAATCTCGGTGAATGATGAAGGTGGCTTGGTAGATCCTGGCTGATTGAACAATATGTTGACGGAGGGGTATTCTACGCCATCTTCGATGGCGCCACCATGAAAAGCGAGATGGCGTTGCGATTGTATGACGCTGATCATGAGCTGATCAGTAACTGTCACGGGAGCCTTCAGTTTGGTAGAAATTTGCCACCTGTAATCAACATATCCAAGTCAGTATTGGTTTACATGGTAAAGCTTGGGATTTGAAAGTGTCTCGTGAGTGGTGAACTATTATGAGAGAGCAGACCACTCCAGAGACAACCGTAGTAGGAAAGAGATCCCCCGGAAAGTTAACTTACGCATATATCGAAGGTTGTGATTGCCAGCACGTGGCGCTTGAAATGGTTGGCTGGTCTAATACGTCGGTAAATCCAGAGGGTCGAAGGTCTGTAAACCGTGAGGGCTGATTGAAGGCTGCGGGAAATGGTGTCCATGCTGGAGTTGGCTGTGATAGAGGAGGCTGTGAGATAGGCTGTGAGAGAGCCTGTGTGGTATTCCCGAATCCCATGGGGTCTGTCTTTAACCGTTTAGCTTGTAATTTGTATAATTGTTGAGCGATTGACTCAGAATCCGGGTCACTTTGGTGAACTTGAAACCCCCGGATCCGATTGTCATCCTGAAAGAATAGACGCTTGGGGATACATACCCAAACTGGTGCAGCTGTGACCGTAGGAATCTGCTGTGAAGCCTCCATCTCCTGGTTGTCGTAGCCAATGGCTGCTGATTCTGGAGGATATATTTGCGAGGTGCTGGATGCGTAAGTGTTATTCGCGTTCGCAATATCGTGGGACACGGCTCCTGGCCACGGACACGGTTCTGATTCGGGAGACCATTCCAATGATTCCTTCCGCGGAATCAGCATATCCTCTGACATCTCATCGGGTGTTGTTACGCCGTCCGAGGCGACTGGGACTACTGAAGCTGATTGTAAGGCTATCTGGGCTCTCAAGTTCTTGACCTCCTCCTCCAACTCCTTATTTCGCTTGACAATACTATCCATGCTACCGGACCTGCTATATCCCTCCAACTCCTTCACCTTCTTCTCCAAAGTTTCGATGTGTTCCTTTGTTCTCTGTCGGATGTTCCGCTGAGCTTCACGGTCATTGGCGCGTTTGCGAGCAAGTTGCGCCTTGCTAAGGTGTGTGACTGATCTTTTTCCTCCTCGGGAACCTGCATCAAGTGTCAGCAGCTGGTGTTATGTCATATACATGGAAAAAGCAACGTCGCGTTCACCAGTAATTCCAGGGACGCAATGAGCACACGAGCACACACACACGCACCTTTTTTCCTAGGCTCCTCCTCTACAGCAGGGGGACTTGCTGAGCTTCGTGCACTTGACATTGTGTCGGTGCCAGTTGCTGACGGCGGGGGTGTCCTCATGAGATCGTAAATCCTCTACCAATACTATGCTGTGGAGAGGCGTGCTTGGAGTATGTTGAAATGCCAAAGCTTTCCTGGAGTCGTGGACAGGCGCTGTTGCAGATAATGGGGATTGTCCGGATAAGTGGGAAAGCGGAGCTGAAATGATGTGGACTTTAGAAGAAGCTGCGGGGCTGAGGAAGAGTAGAGTATTGCAAGACTGGGCTGTTGGGTGTGGAGATTGTTTTCTAGAAGAAATATTTGTGCTCTGCAAGTGTTTAGATAGAAGGTTATATCTGATCTCACCCTTGCCACCTGGTGAGGTTATGATCCCGCTCCCTAGTCCGGAATCAAAGCGGATCAAAGCGCCGAAATAGATTTAACAAGGCCAATGCCACGAGATGAATGTTGACGGGAAATGGAAGCATTCTGTGCAGTCGAGGTAGGGGCTGGGGTAGGGGTATGGGTAGGGATAGGAGTAGGGGTAGGGGTAGAGCCACTGTAGAGGCAGAGCTAGAGCTAGAGCCAGAGCTACTAGAGCTAGAGCGACAGTAGTGTCAGAGGGCAGAGGGCAGGTACGGGGCGGGCGTGTTTCGGGATTACAGGACGGTAGTAGCGGTAGTAGCGGTAGAGCACGCATCACCACCATCAGCTAATGAACAACCGGCATTCCCATTTTCCCCCATTTCCCCCCTCCTGGAACGGCAACACTACGAGACATACAGCCACAGGGTCCTACGGTTGTAATTTACTTCGAAGTAGCATGGCAGCAGGCATGAGCCCATGGCTTTGGGCCGTTCTATTCCGCAAGGTCTACCTCCGTATAGCTTGCGATACATCAAGGGTGAAGCAAGAATCAAGAACCACACAGGTAGCTACTCGAGCACGTACCTACCTACCTACCTATCTACGCATTCCTTAGGTGAGCATGGCATGTCCCTTTGACCTAGACTTTGACCTAGACAGAAAAACCAGCTCACAATGGGCCACATTCCCAGGGACTTCGTACTCCGTACTCGCTGCGAAAAGCACAAACCACTGTAGTTACCTAGCTACTCCGTAGGCTCGAGGGGGGGATGCGGAGCAAGACCCGAAGCAAAGCACTAACACTACGCCACTACTGGAAGCTATCGAGGCCCAGTCGAAAGCCGAGGTTCTTCCAAGTGGGCTCTCGTTTTGGTTGCTGCAAAATAGAGTTTGGACGGCGTCGAAGATCCTGGAAAGAAGCCTCGCCCTTGGCCTACCCAGGCCTACCTCATCTGCACCACTGCGGCAGCGCAGCGACGGTGGCCGCCTTCGCCTGTCATCACGATCCCCTGAAGGATACTCCCAGCCTGGGAGTCCCAGGGCTGCGTTCAGGGGCTCTGTCGTCGCTTTGGACTATATACCGGTATGCTTCGTACTATTACTACTGCTGTATTACTACGATCCGTTTACTGTTTCTGGTGAGTTTAAACGGGAGCGGTCAGTTATTCATGACCGACAATCTCTATCCCTGAAGATCAGTAGGTGGTATGATCGGGTCCCGTATGATCAAACGGCTGAACACTGTACTGTAAACAGTGTTTATAACTCGGATCTTTCTAATACTCAATTGGTTCCCGTTCCTCGTGTCCGTTCCTGATTCGCCTTGCTCATCGCAGGCCATGTTTTGTGTAGGAGATTCCATTCATCCCCTTCTCCTCCTACCCCACCTTATTACCTGTTCTATACTTCTCTCGGTGTATTGATACTTACATGGTTTAAAAGCTCAAGCACGACTAGACATTCACTACCCTGTTGTGGCCGGCCAACGCATCACTGCACACCGGCAAGGAGCCAAGAAGCCAACCTATTTCCCCTTCAAGATCAGAAGACGAGTTGAGGAGACAGAAAAAACAACAAGTATTGCTTTATCCCATTATTGAGGTAAACATCTTGCTGCAGCCAAATGTCTCAAAGTGAGGCCTTGATAACGGAGAAGGCCGGAAGGAATCTCAGTCAGCCTCGATTCTATTGATCCGAACGATAATTACTTCGTATAATGCCACATGGTCACGCCCATTAGCGTCCAAAGCTTCTATTAGGCGTCTGATATAAGGTTACCCCGGAACCTACGGAGGTCCCTTGCTTCATAAACCACATGGCGATCATTAGCGTAGCCACGCCTTTGGCAGAGCACCTGGCTAAAAAGAAAGTCCCTTGGCGATTGATCATCCTTTTACATCCTGGTCGCAAGACTTCAGAGTCATAGCTTCTCGGCTTGTGGACAAGTGGTACAACGAGAAAAGTATATATAGATAACAAGAAATCGAAAGGCTAGAGACAGATCGAACTACAAGAACCTAACCCCAGGTTTTGGCTGTAAGTTAGGGCATCCTTCGGAGTACGGAGCAGATGCATCAAGTGGAGAAAGCTAATTTTTGACAGTGCCCTACTGCAAAGCATACAGTACGGGCAAAGCGTTACCCATAGCTCGAAACATCGGTATTGACTTCACCGAAGGTTCATCTAAAATACGGAGTAGCGCAACTTAACTTCACTATCCATTAGTTCACCGCTTCTTTGAACCTGTAGCCACGTGGTTCGCAGTCTTCACTCACTGCACCGTAGGCATCTCAGATGACATCAGTCTTTGGTGATGATCCATTGGTCGTTCAGTCCGACTGAAGATGTACGAGTACTTCAATCTCTTTCCTTTATTTGAGTTTCCAAAGCAAGCAGGAATGCTCATGTCCAGTCGTCTTTCATGTCCAAATCTTTCGATATCTACATTAGCTCATCTTCCCGCGAGGATCGGTCATGAATCGCATCCTTCTACCCTGGATATACCACCATCAGCTTTCAGACCTTGAAAGCATATCTCGTATTGCAAATAAAGTTCCATTGATACGCCACGATATTCAACAGTCCGGCTTCAACTGAACCAGTGGAACGAGAATAAGGGACCCTTTGAATCACACGGGCTGGCTCTTGTTGCTTGCTCAAACCCCGAATAAGCTAGTCTAGACTAGCTTATATCACTTTCCCCCTTTCCTCGATCATCACTTTGTTTCCGAACATTTCTGATGAACTCAGCTGGACTGCTGTAGCTCTGCCGGTGACGCTAGACGCAAATCAATATCATCGTCGGTATATGCAATTCCTACGTCAAAGAGCTCACCTTGCATTGCCTATCGCGCGATAGCTACCCGACCGACGGCAATGTCCGTAGTATCAGCATCTGGCCCTGAGTCTAGCAAGTTAGTCACTTCCTAAAGATGCCTAGGTAGGACCCTGAGAACTCGTGAAACTTAATGTACAGAGTAGTCTGTTACTGACGTACATTAGTGGCAGCGCTATAACCATCCCATCCTATCTTTGGTAAGTGGATAAGAATTGGAGTGGACAGTTCGCCACTATCTTCTAGTCCATTCAGAGCGAATTCGATTCTGATTATAACAAGTAGAGTTCTAGGACGTTCACCGGTAACTTCCAAGTTTCCAGCGTTCTAATAGGCTGACGCTTTATCCGAGATTGACGGCTGTTTTTAGGGCTCAGTATCTCGTCCGCCTTGGCAAGGCCTGTTACTTCAAGTAGAAGTAAAAAGTTAAGCGATTTTCGCCGACCCTGGTCCCTGGGAGAGTCGGTACTACCAAGTTGATTTCCCCTCGAGATGATATTCTAAATGGTATAAATAGTAACTATATAACTACGCATTATAAATAAAATCGCTCTAATGATAATTGCAAGTCGTAATTCATAGAACTATTTAGCTTAGAAGCCTTAAAATTCAAAACTGTAGCTATTTAACGACATCATATTTAACTAGAATTCCACTGCCCGATTATTACCCGGGCGTGCGTAATTGTGCATCGTGGTTGCGGAGTACGGAGTATACTCCGCGTGGCGATTAGCTCGAGCCCCGCTTATTCCTTTTTAAGGTTTAAATGATACGCTTTGAGTAGTGCACACTATTACTCCGTATTCTTTACGGAAGTAATATATCCATTTCTAAATGCCCTTTAAACAGGTTTGTACACTACGCCTCTTCTTCTACAAAAACTCTCTCTATCGTTTATTTTACCTAGATATGGAAGTCTCTTTGTCCAAGAAAAGCTGCCGGCATGAAGTCATGTGCATCCCTCAAAGTCCGCCAGAATCCGCCAGTGTTTCGGTGAAAGACAGAACACACTTATGCCACCCGCCGATCATTTAAGGGAGCTGCCGCGTTGACAGGTCTCCTGTGAGATTGACTTTTCCTGAATCTGGAAGTTATAATAACGATCTCACTCGAAAGCACTTCGTATATGCACAAGTGTGGAGATATATCATATATTCTTGCCTCACCTTTCACACTCATTTCTTTTAGAAGCCGCAGACACTAGTACTCTTCTCAGCAAGCAAGAGATGCCCTACGTTTCAAACCTTATTCTTTATATCTCTTGGCTCTTTTTGTAAACTTATATGTTTTTGAAAGCTGTATAGTTGATATTTTAATATTTCACTAGCGGAAAGATCTCTGCATGAATTCGTTCCTAAGATGAACTTGAAAGCAAAATTAGTTTGATAACAAGTATGTTACTAATGATTTCTGTGATATAACGCCGGTTCAGGGAAATTGCGAATGGCTATAACTGTGTTCAATAAAGTCTCTAAAAGAGTTCCTTTCCAATAAGCAGTGCTACAAGCCATATTTCCAGGTGGGCGCTTATGAGGAAACTCGGCTTTCCTTTTTAAGCCTTGAGATTATTCTACTTGTATAAAACCAGAGTGAAGAGCAGAGTAGCTTCACGTCTTGTAAAGTCTTAGAGCCGAGTTGCGAGAGAAAGCTCCTACTGCCTTTCGCTACTAAGTGGCTATACTTTAAAAGAATGATATAAATGGCGGTATGAGTACCGGGATTGGTTTAGAAAGGCACCAGCTTTTATTTGTGTTACCCTCCCATTGCCACCGTGTTTTCTGGTCAACCAACCACGTCAAAACTTAATACTTCGTATACGCCCTCCAAAAGGTCAGAGATGCGTCTACCGCGCACGAACTCAAACACTATGTGGACAGATGTACGGAGGTTGCTCCGTCGTCTATGATTGGACAGAACAGATCACCAATAAAATATGAGCTCCAATCATGACCTGACCCAAATCTTTGCGTCTGTTACAAGCTAGTTGCTTGATCCTTGCTTAGAGTTTTGTGCTAGACCTTTCAAACCCAATTTTAACCCAATGTGTCCGCCCACCTCAGATTTAGCATGGCGGTTCCGCAGCCATGGCGATCTGACCTTTATAGTAAAGCCTCTACAAAGCCCTCCTACTTAGAGTTTCAAATAATAGAGTTCAATTCCAGAGGTACGGATGGCGGTGGGCCAACTAAGTATCGGGACTCGGGAGAAAGCCCACGATACAGGCTACTGGCTACTGGCTAGTACTATCAGACTTAAGAAAAATGCGAGTACGAGTATGATCTCACCATGGGAAAGTACAACTGCGAACTGGTCCCTGATAATAGAGGACTAGGTGGCATCAACTAACCTCATCATAAGTGCTTATCGAATCAACATCCAACACCCCTCTATCAGCCCATACAATTCCTTAAATTCGAGTCCAGGTCGCACTTGAGAATCTCGAAGTGTGTACTCCTTGTAGGGGTTGGTGTTAAGCTGGTTTTCGTTTAAAGATAGGAACCCCTCCTAGCGACTTTTAAACGAAAAATGGCGTCTCCGACTTCACAAATCAGAAAGATTTCCCGCTCGAGGTTTTCATTCACATCTTCTAGTTACTTTCCACCACATCGATCGAGATCCATCATCGAGATAGACCGAGGACCAAAGAGAAAAGAACTTTGATTTGCATCTACGCTCTGACTCGCCTACGCGTTCTATTACTGGCTGTTGCGTGATCCTTACAGTAGTACATCACGGGCCAGTTTTTCTATTCTAGGTGCTATAGCCTACTTCCCCCGGAAAATTGCTGGCGGTGTGATTTTGAAAAGTCAAAAGTAAAGAAATCACAACAGAAGTCAAAACCCCCAAAGCGAGACTTCTTGCTCACAATGATTCTAATGCAAGGAAAACAGAGCGAGTATTCTAGTCTCAACATCACGCGTTGCATTCAATATGCGATTTTATTGTGACGCTAAAACCTAGAGAGCTTGTAATGAAATATATTTTCTCTAGACCGCTCTACCTGTACTTAACTGAGATCCCTTTTCTTTTCATCCACGCGCAAGAGAAATAACCAATACAATCTCCAGTAAACAATAATCACCCCATACTGGCATTTCCCCTCCAAGACGCTATTGCTTCATCACATGCTAAGCAAGTAATCTGTCTGTCCCCCTGAATCCAATAATATCCCTCCCACTATCAACACTCGAAAGCGAAGCGCGCAATTTTGCTGAACTGCACTGCAACTGTACTGCGCTGCGCTGCACTGCACTCGCCACTTCGCTTCACGTCACTTGACCCCAAGTCTTTCGGCATGGAGGTATAGAAGTTAATAATAGCTAAAAGTCTTAACAGCAAAGCAAATACAACTTGAACAAATACAACTTTAAAAAAAACGAACAACAACAAACAACAAACAACAATAACAAACAACATCAACAACACCAACCGCCATTTCGCCATTTAATCACAACTCAGAAACGTTC
>QGMF01000923.1:0-13447 GCA_007821475.1 Lachnellula arida
CTGGGCATAATCCCGCGCGCTGGATTGTGTTTGCCAACGAGGGCCTATATAGCCCACCACCGCCCATTGATATATTAACCAAGCCATACTGAGCCACTTTAGGGGCATGGCATGGGTTTAATTAGCTTAATGGGGAGGCTTGGAAAGGCTTAGCTTATATCCTCATGGCATAAGGAATTAATAGCGAGTCAAGGGAAGGCTATGGCGAGGCATAGGAGAGATTGGGCTATTTAATGCGCTGAAGGAGCTTTCGTAGGTACGGGTCGTTCCTCATTTCTAAGATATAGGTAGGCATCTAATGTCTCAGAGACATTATAGATTGTACGTATCACTTATCATGTATTCCGGGTGTTCTAGTCCAAGTGCTAATCTACAAAGTCTTTGCCCATGTGCGCATGCGCCCCTCGCCCCGAAACAAACGCCATACTTCAAACCTAAACATCTTCCATCTCCACATCCGCGTCACCAAGAGCTTCCTCCGCCATCATATCATCGTCTGCCTTCCTCTTCATTCCGAATGAATCAAAAAATCTGCCTAGCCTGGCGTAACATTCATCATCAGGTTCCCCTTCCACCTCCTCGTCAGTAACAAAGCCCTCATCTCTCTCACCATGATCGTTGGAAAATACTCGCATGCCGAGGGAATCGCATGCCTCGACCAAGCTGGCAAAATCATGCTTTCCTCGTTTCTTAGTATCAGTATATTTCTCATAGACCTCCCAATCTTCATCGCGCAGCTCATCAATCCATCTGGTATCATCTAGAATAATATTTAGGTCAGCCCACGTGAAAGCAGAATCAGAAGGGGGGATCTTCTTACCTGGAAGCAAATCCTTTCTGCCAGCCACGCGGCGGCTCATCAGCACCCGCTCGTACATCGCCTGTGCCTTCTGCTCCCATGACTTCCTTGATCTCTTTCTCTGCGCTCCCGTCGGCTTCTTTCGACGTGTTTTTAATAGCTGCGGATTGACGGTAGGTTGAACGACAATTGCGGTAGCTTGGGACTGGATCGGAGTCTTGGACTGGATCGGGGTCTAGGACTGGATCGGGGTCTGGGGGTGGATCGGGGTCTGGAGGTGAATTGAAGGCTGGGAAGTAGGACGAGGGCGGAAGGACAGCACAGACTGGAGCTGGTCTGGAGCTTGGAGGAGAGCGAAAGGTTGGGATGTTAGGCCAGCTCCAAAAGAAGGCAAGGGAGATTGGGGCAAAGGCGCAGATTGAATTGGTGCGAGTGGTGGGTTGACTCTGCGTACTGGTGCGTTCAGAATGGAAGGGTCGTTGCGTTGGACAAAGGCCTGAAGGATCGCATCTCGTCTGTTGCACTCTGTTTCGGACGGTGTAGCGCCATGAGTATAGGGAACCGAATGAGGATCGATGTCTGCGCACAATGATTTGTTAGCTGATGAGCTCACCCCATCGCGAATATGGGCAGGATAGCTGGTCAGCTGTCTCCAGGAGGAGGACCCACAAAGTTCGCGGACAAGGTTCTCATCGAAAGGCGTCGGCTTTTTGAGGATCTTCTCCAATTTCTCCTTTCTCTTGCTGTACTCCCTCTTCTTGATGTTCTTGGCTCTCTTAGCATCAGAGATCTGGATCTGCGCAAACGATCAGCTGGCTGAATATAGACGCGCAATACCTACAGATGTTTTGATATCGCTGAACGCAATATGAAACACGGATTGGAAGCCACATACTCGTTTAGGACCTTTAGGCATCTTTGCGTGTCTGCACGACTGCTGGGATCTTTGCTGGATATGAAGCTGGGTGAAGATGGTTGTCGCAAAAAGTGCCTTCAAGTGGGAGGTGCGCTGTCGGTAAAGATTTACAGTAGTAGGTATGCAGTGGCTAAGGTAGGTGAATGTGAATACTACTGGCAACTCTTCCACCAACCTGCTACGCAGCAAATGACTCACAAACCAAAAGACATTTCTTATTAAATTCAAAAGCACGCAGCGGATGATTTGCAGAACACTTATATCACCCGGTATATATATCCTGTATACGTGACTCGCATGTACAAAAACGTTAAAACCACACAACAACATACATCCCGTCTCGATCAAAGTTAATTTAAAGCAGCTACTCTGAGCTTCTGAGGAATCTTCCCTCAGTGTGCTAAAGTTCTCTAACGGATCGCTGTATACGGCTTATAAGGAAGGAAATTTACGCAACAAGTTAAGGGACAAATACTAACTTACATCACACCTCCCAGACGACGATACTTGGATCGACGAGCTCCCCGAAAATAGAAAATAGGCCATGAACACTGCAACTAACCTTTCCTCCAGCCTACTACGTAGTATAATATCTCACACATCATAAAACATTCATTTCATGTACATTGTGCAGGATAACTTAGAGTCTCGCGCGAGGTCGATGAGTAGGTCAAGAGTCGTTAAATGCTATGTATATTCATCAGAGCATTACAGCACAAACACTAGGTATTAAATAACAAATCGAATCTCAAAAGGAACCAGAGCTATATGGACGGAGACTTCAAATCAGAGCTAGACGGGCAAACCAGCCAGCGCCCGGAGGTTCTGGACATAAATTAAGAGTCGAGCCACCCACCAAAGCAAAAACAAGCTTCTAGAAAGAAAGACCTTACAGTACCACAGCTTCAAATTCTATCTTCAAACGAAACATGATTCGTGAACGTATTACCCACGATTCAATCACGGTCCCAGACATTCTCTCACAGAAATAGACCCAAACCCAAACATATCCCGTCGATATAAGCTTATTACTCCGTATAACTATCATAACCAGTTATGATATGCTGTGCTGTGCTGTACTGTGCCAGTGCTCGGAATATTAAACCTCGAGCTCAGGAGCCCAGAGGGGACATAAAAGATATATGCAGGTTACCGCGACTCCGACCGGCGATCATCTATCTGACCATCTGAAACTCCGGATCTCCGCATACTACTGTACAGTACTAGATGTGCAGCACGATGACTTCACCATCTTCAACATGCATTTTTTCGGTCCGATCCGATGTGATAGGGGGATCTTCGCTCGTGGATATAGACGCTAGGTCAAACGTCGTTTCAACTTTTCCCCTCGTTACGTGCGGAGTGTGCGCTGACAGATGTAATACAGCCTCAAAGCATGTTGAAATCTACCTGCTCGAGCTCGTCGCACAATCTCTAGAGTCTGGAATCTCATCACCAGAGCCCGCCTTGCTTACTCCAAGTTGTGCTACAGTACAGTACGACAGCACCACGACCTCGGACTCGCTACTGTATCGTGAAATCTGCGAGGCTGCGAGGTACGTACGAAAGCGGCTCCATCTGCAACGCCTCTACTCGTACAGACAGACAAACCCTCTGCATGAAATCGCAGTTCCTGCATCTCTCGTGCGATCATCCAAAGCAAAGCAAAGCCAAGGCTTGATCAACGGTCAACCTCGGTCGAACTAGCGATGACTAGGTACGGTATGGTGGAGATTCTGTATTTGATGTGCGGGAAAAGAAAGAGATAATACGACGAACACTAGAGTAGTTATCTATATCTGGTACGGAGTATGCCCGCATGACCTACCTATTCCAATTAATGGATGCAGATGGGAAGATATGCTATGCAAGACAAGACGAGACAAGACAAGACGTAGAAATAAAGCTCGAGTAGTGAGTTGGAACGTGCCCCGTCCCGTGCAGGAGCTCGTGCTCTGCTCGTGGAACGGAACGGAACGGAGTATTTATTTTACAGTAGGGGGGTGGATTTTAGTGCCCGTTAGCACCCTGTCTAGGTCGCCGTCGCCGCATGGGCTGGGGCTGGGCAAACTTAAAATAGCTAAAAATAACTACGCTGCTGTACAGCCTTGGGTACGATACGGAGCAATCGGCGGTTCCTCAACCTCCAGCTCGCCGATTACAGTATGAGTACGGAGCTGGATGATGTTACGGAGGGAAACGTGGACTCGGTAATTTGATGAGGGGTTGGAATCCGCAGGACAGAATAGAAGAGAATCTAATAATACATGGATAAGATCTGTTCCCTGCAAGATTGGATCTGATTTAATACTACCAATAGAAAGAGTATTTCGTCGTCCTGAGCTAAGGTGCTCAATCATCAATCCTCAACCCCGAGATCTACGGTAGTAAGGTGGGATACCGAGTACTCCGAGTAGGTTACATCACCTGCCGTATCCGTTTCGTCTGTGCGGAGATCTCCATCTCCATCTCCATCCCAAGTTCGCCACCCTACGGAGGTAGACCCTGGTGCATCATCATCCCTGCCCTGTCCTCTTTCCCCAGTGCCACCAACGCCCACGTTTCAGTGGCGCCGCGCCTCAAAACAATGTGCGGTCGTCCAGCAAAAAACCCATCTCAGTGTTACACCCAACCCGCCTTTTCGCCTGCAAGTATCAGCCACTTTACTATGTTCCGTTCCACGAACCCCCGCGCACGTGCTGGAGTTGCATCGCATCGGAGTGTTTCAATCCCGTCCAACCAAACAGGAATGCTGTTCGCTACGGTACGTACTGAACGGAGGCATTCTTTGTATCTTCTTGAATCGATCAAGGCTGCTGCTGCTGACAGGAGGCTCGATTGCGACAGTGGCGTGCACATGAAGCACTGAGTTTATACTCCGGAGTAGAATCGGCCATCGTTTGGAACGCGTTTGCCGTTTGCTGTTGCAAGGTCTCCTGTGACGTCAAGCTTACTCCGTACGAGTAGAATCTTCCTCTCTCTTCCACAATCGTATCGTCGCAATTAAGGCTCCACGTGGGGAGATAAAATCCTGCGAGGCAAGAACTACAATCCCCGTGAATGACCTGACCCCGGCTCTTCACGTTTCAGGGGTCGGTGGATGTCGTGCTGATTCTGTGCCTCCTGCTGTCATCTGCCCACGGACTGTCTTCTCCACTGTACGAGTAGCCTTGTGGAGTGAACGCAAATCATGTATTTCTTTTTTATCTATCGCTCAAACTACACCGTTGTGGGGCACCTCGTATCTCTGCCAAAACAGCGCCCTGCTTCATGAAAGTCGGTAGAATGAGATTAGCAGTGGGGAAGTCATCTCGTGGTACTCCGTAGGAAGTATTCTCATATCGGTCCACGAAGGATCATGCACACGGAAAGTGATCGACGCAGGGCTACGGCGAGGTGTGCGTAGGGAAAGCTTGTTAAGATAGTAGTTGCAATATGATTCTTCGTCCAAGATTCTATTCTTCGTAAATCATATCATCATCATCAGCAAGTATAAGCAGCAACGAGAAAATCTTGTGGTAATACCTAATATCGCCTCTTCCACCATGGAATCCACACCCTCAGACAGTCCAAGGCCTCCGACGCGGGGCACCTCGAATTTTCTGGCTGTTCCTAGGCCAGCGTTGGAGTCACGACCAAGCACAAAGCGTAAGAGCAGCTGGGTGACGACAAAAGTGTCACGCAACTCTTCCATGACGTCTAAAAGCGCAAGCATTCCGATCTTTGTCCATGTCGGTGACCTCCTGAAGCCCCCGAGCAGTTCAACCAAGCTTCCGGATCAGGAGACCGATGGGAACTTCTCAAGGGTCAATTCAGAGCCTATGCAGTCTGATTTGGGAGCCGGCAGGACTTCTCCCAGTAATCCACGTTCTGAAGCACCTACAAAATCAACATCCGCAATCAAGCTCGAGACTAGGAAGGAGGAAAAGGAAAAGGATAGTGTAATGCAAGATGGAAAGTGGGAGAAACGTACGAAGAGTATTTACAGTTTGTTTCCAGAACCACCAGACCCGTTTGAGCACTTTGATAAATGGTTTCCAAAATCACCTCAAGAGATACACATAGAAGGAAAACAGAAAGCATTTGTTGATAAGTCGCTTCCACAGCCACCTTATCACGTATTCGACCACGGCAAGAAATTGCAGATTGTCGTTCTCGTCTCTTTGGCTGGCATCTTGTCGCCACTCTCAACCAGTATCTATCTCCCAGCACTTACAGCAATTGCATCGGTATGTAACCAAGCATATGAAAGATATTGCAAACATCTGACTGCCCATAGGAATTCAATACCAGTTCCGCCGTGGTGCTGTTGACCGTCACTGTTTTCATGGTCTTTCATGCTATTGCTCCCTTCTTCTGGATGCCAATCTGTAGCACGCTCGGTCGTCGTCCTGCTTTCGTGGTAACATTAACTGTCTTTGTGGGATCCAATATTGGCCTCGTGTATTCGAAGAGCTTTGTAGCCTTGATGGTCCTCCGAGCTGTGCAAGCTATTGGAAGCGCAGCTTTGACAGCTATTTGTAAGTGTCCCAGAATCCTTTTAAGTGGAATGATTTAACAATACAGGTGCGGCTGTGATTGGTGATATTTCCAACTCGAAGGAAAGAGCGAGGTTCATTGGACTGTTCGGTGGAAGTAAGCTATCATTTATTTGAATGTGAAATATGCTAACTCTCACAGCTTTGATGTTCACCTTCATTGGGCCATTCATTGGCGGAATCTTGACTCACTGGATGGGATTTCGGTCAATATTCTGGTTCCTTTTCGCATCTGGAAGCGTGGTACTTATCTTAATCATAATGATGCTTCCAGAAACTCTCCGAAGTATCGCTGGCAATGGTACAATCAGACTCAAACCCATCCAACAACCTCTTGTAAACATATTCAGATCATCCTCTGATACTCCTTTCGACTCGAATCTTGCTAGCTTTTCTGTCCGCACAAAGTCTTTAAGCATGGACAGCATTATCGAGCCATTGCACTGCCTTTTACAAAAAGATGTACTGGTCACCGCCATCGTGGGAAGCGTTGCTTTTGCAATCTGTACCACCGTCATCACAACTACTACAACAATGTTTGAAAAACACTACCATATCTCTGCTTTCACTGTCGGCCTTGCCTTTCTTCCAGCAGGAGCCGGCTCCGTAATTTCTTTCTTCCTCACGGGATACCTGATTGATCACGACATGCGAGCGGTCGAGAATAAATACAGAATTATGTACGACCTGGAAAAAGACATGCGCCTCGACCACAAAACCCTACCAGATTTTCCAATCGAACGTGCCAGACTGAGAAACTCGTGGTGGATTGCTCTGATCTTTATCTGCACTACAGCCGGCTACGGGTTCTCGTTTTCCGCACCGACAATCGCACCACCTCTTGTACTACAATTCTTCATTGTGAGCAGTGCTACTGCACTCCTTTTGCTCAACGGGGTCTTGATCACCGATCTTTACTCTGGAAACGGATCGGTGACTCTAGCTGTCAATCTCATTCGTTTTTCGATGGGCGCTTTGGCGGTCGGAACTGTGCAACTAGCACTGGACCGGATCGGTAACGGACCTACATTTTTAACGCTTGCAATGGTCATGTTAGGACTGACGCCAATCGTGATTGTACAATGGGTCTTTGGCAGGCCTTGGCAAGCAAGAAGGAACTCGATTTGGCCACGCAGAAAGCTGTCGGCGGATATAACTTTGCCAGTTTCGGCACTGACGGATCGATTCTTGGCGTTTATGAGAAGCAAGCGCTTGCCGGACTTTCGAGCGATGAGCGCGGAAACCGTGGAATCGGTGAGGAGTAAGAGCAGGAATATGAGCAGGAATAGCAGCAAATGGGGATGAGGGCTTCATGGGCACTTGCTATCCAAGCGGTGTCTGAGATTCGCTAGACTACAGCTTGCGAGAAGCAGCATCGAACTCGAGGTACTTTGGGTAATGGCACCCATTAAACGACGCGTCCAATGTTCAACACATTGAGACCAGGCAGACTACTTGATAATCTGTTCGTGGGAAGAAGAGCGTGTATCGAGTACCTAGGTTATATCCAGGGTTCGGGCTCGGGGTTGGAGGTGGAGATGGGGGAGGAGGATTGACAAGCAGGAGGCGATTGCCACTGCCATTCTCTGTCACAAAGACAGTGTGCCTAATTAGAAATTACAAAGAGGAAGTATATGGATATATAAGATATAGAATCAAAGACGACAACTTGAACAGAACATTTCTCGACGTTTGAAAATTAAAACCTGGTTTGAAACTTAGCCGAGAATTCTCCGAGCTGACTTCCACTTGGCTTGGCTTGGACTATCAGACTTGCTTGCTTCTTCCTTACGCATCAAGAATCTGAAACGGCGGCCACAATGCAATGGGGTGAGAGTTATACCAGCATCTGAAAACGCTACATTGTTCCTGGATCTGAAGTTACCCTGAAGCCGGCGCTGTTCGACTTCGGGCCGGTGGCGGCCTCTAGGCTAGCCCCATAATAGGCCCCGCATTATAGGGTATATCGCCGAGGGGTAAAGTACCGGCAGGTGGGGTAGGATATGAGGATGACATCTATCTCCTTCAAAGTCCCAGAGCCAGTGCTCTATTCAATACCAACTCAAAATGACACCAGAAGAACATCTCGCCCTCGCAAACATCAACCCGGAGCTGGAAGAGGTACGAAGATCCCCCAATTGTAACAAGTATCTCACTCACTATCATAGATTCTCAAGAACTCTCCGCCTGTGCCGCCACTCGATCCCAATCTCGACATCCCCACCTTGAGAGCCACACTCCTTGCGCAAAAGCGGAAGCTCACCGAATCCCAGAGCACGGGGGAGGTGACCTACATAGAGGAAGACCGGCAGATACCGGTCCGAGATGGAGCGTCCATAGCGGTCCGGATACACAAGCCTAAGGTTCTGCCGAAAGATGGCAGTCCTGTATTCGTGGTATACCACGGTGGAGGGTTCGTGCTCGGAGGTCTCGACTCGGAAGTATTGCTCTGCAGGAAGTTTACGGAACTGGGAGGTATTGCCATCAATGTAGACTACCGAATGGCACCCGAGAACCCTTTTCCCACACCAATAAACGACGCTTACGATGCTTTGAAATGGGTATGTTGTTTTCGCCCCGTGTCTTACAAAAATTGCGCTGACAATTTTACAGACTGCCGCGAACTTCGAGGAGCTGGGTGGAGACCCGAAGAAAGGGTTCTTGGTTGGCGGGATCAGCGCCGGGGCGAACTTTGGAGCTGTGGTATCGCATCTCTACCGCGACGACGACTTGTGGCCTCCGTTAACGGGTGCCTACCTTTCCATTCCGCCTTGCATTGCACCAGAGCTGGTGCCGGCAAAATACAAGGATGTTTATCTGAGTCGAGAGCAGAACAAGGATGCCCCAAGGTTGAACAAGGAGAGAATGGATTTTTTTCACAGTGAGTCGGTCCTGAATACTTTCATGCTGATACGCAGAGGGTTCGCTTTAAAGCCTTTACCGGCATGATCTCTTCCTACCAAGAGCAGGCCGGTCTACTCTGAGTCCGCAAAACTGACACGCTTAACATAGAAATGTACAACGCAGATCCGAACTCCCCCTTAACGGCACCGTCCCTCTTCGAGACGCACAGAGGCCTTCCACCCACATACTTCCAGATCTGCGGCTTAGACCCCCTGCGCGACGAAGCTATCATCTACGAAGATATTTTGAAGGAACAAGGGGTCAAAACCAAAGTTGATTTCTACCCTGGGCTCCCCCATGCCTTCTGGTCCGCGTGGCTGGAGGCGGGTTTTAGCAAGGGGTACCAGGAGGACTGTGTAAAGGCATTGAAATGGCTTCTAGAGCAGAGCTAGTGATGAAGTAGATGAGGAATGTATAGATAGGTACACAAACGATGACGAGCAATGAGATAGTTTCTGCACCTGGGAGATTGAGTCTCAGGCACCGTGGAGCTTTCAGCTGTTATCCTTTCTAGTTCATTTCCAGTGTCTCCTCTCGCTCATTTACACTTTCACAATCTTGCCATCAAAATATTTTAGTGAGCTTAACTCCTACAGTGTTTTACGGCCTCCACAAAAGCCCAATGTGCTCCTTATGCTGATCGATGAAGGCGTCACCCACCATAGTTAACTTTTAATGTCCCACGCCGCCTGGCACATTATAATCTGGTACCGCCAGAGTAGCAGCTTTTTGTAGAGGAGAATGCCGTAAAACACTATATAATTAGCTGGGGTCAGGTCCTCCACGTGGAATATCCATATCAGCCGCCTTCTAGCGTCCTAAATCTAGGTGCGTTGCAGCGTTTGTGGAATTCTCCAATTCTTTATTGATTAATATCTATCATTCAAACCCATAAAGAAAATAAAATCACAGACTTTCCGCAGCAAGCTGTTACCGCGGACTACATTATAGAATCACGTGCTAGCTCCAAAAGACCTTGAAATTTTGAAATAAACGCTTAATACTCTATTCATGAGCGTTCTCGTTCTCGTTATTGTCTTTGTCGGAAGAGACTGTGCTTGATAAGCGTGTGCGTTTGCGGGGATGCCTTAATTAGCTGGTGATTTAAAGGGTAGTGCAGTCGGGCAGAGGCTCTATAAAATTAATGCCGCATGATGGATACTCATCCGTTCACCAATAAGAAGCGCTGACGGCCCGTGGTGCAGTGTTACTATCTGCAACTGTCAAGTCTGAGATATGTACGGAGTGGGAAGCTGTTGGTCTTGCTTTTTTAATTGTGGACTTGTTCTGCTGATATGTAAGCCATTGAGTCAGCTTCTGTCATACGGTAAACACTCTTGAGGAATCTTGAAAGGTCAAAATCAAGGCGCCTATAAAAGGCGTCTGGTCCCGGCATCGGCAATTAATACGAAATATAACTCATTATCTATTCTACCAAACAACTTGAAAATATTCCAGCCTCGGAGTCACGGTCTTTTGACAAGGAAAGAGGGGATCATGACCCAGATCTTAACGTCACAGTTGAAGATGCAGATATTCCTCAGCCTCAACCGGACGAATGGAAGTCATCATCAAGATTGTCGTCGCAGGTAGTAGGTACTAATCCGATAGATTGGAAAGGAGCAGATGGGGCGAATGCTCGTGCATTGCATGGCGATCTGGATAACCATCCGCATAAGAACGCGGGCAAGACATGGTGGGTTGGGTCTATTTAATAGGTTGCTCATTATCACTCTCTATTCTTCCACTATGAGGGCTCATTGACGGATTACAGGTGCCAAGGTGTTTGACTTCAAGCCAGGAGACCGCGTGGTCGCTCAACCATAGCAGCGGCTTGCTGAGTATGGAGTCGGCCCTGCTCATACCACAGCACATATCCCAGATGGTATATCGTTCGAAGGTCAGTGGTGGCATGGCACTCTAGGCTGGTCAAGTCAGGTCATCGTTAACGGTGCAGAGGCCGTCACAGCGGGCCTGGTGTATATAGCTGCGGCCCTGGGTCTCTACAGGGCTTGCGATTGCCAGAGCCATGGAACCCGGCCACTGAAGATACACCACTTTTGATATACGATGCCTCGTCTGGTGGTGGTGCATTTGCCGTCAAACTGGCGGTGTCGTCGAATATCCATCCCGTAATTGCAATTGCACGCGGTAGTGGAAATATAGTTGCTTCGGTCCTTCGCGGACAAAGGAGATGTTCTTCTGGATTATCGATCTGGGATGCTGGGAAGGATGCGCTAGTCCAATCAATCCGCAAAGCGCGCCGAATCTCAAATGACGAAACAGTGGACCTGCTCACAAGCGTTCTCTCGCCCCACGGCTCGATATACGTTAGCTCGCTTCCCGGAGACCAGCTCAAGAACATCCCATCCGGAGTCAAGGTCAAGATCGCGTTTTCTCCAGGGCTTTTTGATCCTTACGATCCTTCGGGTCCGGACGGGCAAAGAGTCCAAATGTTGCCCCGCGAGCTTTCTCATATTTTTTTTTTATCGATACTTGACATTCGTTTGGTCGGAGGGTTTGATTGCGGGTCATCCGTACAAGGTGCTGCCGAATGGATTGGGGAGTCTTGAGGAAGGCGTGAAGGGATTAAGAGATGGAACAAACGGACCGAACAAACCATGGGCTGAAATACCTACATAATATTGCTGCAACGCCAGGTGTGTCCACGGGGAATTGAGTAAAAGGCGCGTAGAAATTGATGTATCGTTCGACTTGGATTGACTCGTGTCTGTATGAACCCAACGTGATGCAGATGCGTTCGTGTCTACCTCCACGGAATGCAGCTCCTTCGATGCTGGTAGTGGATGGGAATATGACCTGCCTTATTTACCAACTTGAACTACTCGTGATCTTCCCACATGTGTAGCTTGCCCGAAACAATAGCATCGCAACTCGACACGTGCAGGATGGAGCTCAAATTCGCTGGTGGCGGTATCAGCAGGTGTCTTTTGGTAGCTGTGGTATTTATTCATACTAAGCCTTGCCGTCTGTTAATACGTTCCTCAAAGACAAGTTCTTGCTGCTGGCTCCCCTTGCTGATTGAGTGTAGAAATGGGATGGTGTAATGATGATGGGCGGGGAGTTTGACGCGGAAGAGATGCGGCGCCAAGGATAGTGTCCAGATCTGCGCAGGGTGGGCGTTTGTTTGAGAACGGCGTATATCTGAGTTCCCAAGGGCAACTTTAATCTAAAATGCCGTTTGGCACAAGCTGATGCTTACCTCAATCCGAATTTATACAATTCCTATGCTATTTTTTTTAGATTAATAGTTAGTCGAAGACTCCTGTCTGATGTAGTGTAGTGTACTTGTAGTTAGCTTCACCTTCACTCCGATTACTAATCAGACCCTAAACTCACTACGGAACGGATCTCACTCGCTTCGCGAAGAACTTTCTTCAGACGACATCCCAACCGTTTTCACATCTCCTTGCCCACGTTTTAATTTGCTGCTTATTCTCAATGCGTGTCTTCTTTCACCTTGTGTACCACGCCGAAATAATACTGTGTGCAACTTCTTCTGATAATACTATACAAAATCGGCACGCTGCTGCTTCGCTCAAAGCTGACTTCCAACCGGAGCTGGATTTCATTCTGTTCTTCGTGATTTTGTCTCTGTCACTTGATTTATTATATCTTCGCATTTATCATGCGAAAACATTTTTGGTGCTTGTATTGGCTTGATGCTCGTACCGGCTTGAATCTCCAATGTTGGGGAAGGGACGAGTCGATGTGTACCACGAGTGAAGACTGCCGCCAATTTGGGGCCAAAGGTGCCAACGACTAGTGTCCTCCCAGAAGCAGAATCTGCATCTCAGCTATGCTACCTTCTATTGCGCATCATATCTCCAAAGATAAAGCGCCGACTGACAGGTCCCAGCAGTCCAGGATCTCTATCCAAATATCGAGCCTGGACTACGGCTCCTCGAAGCGAGTGCTCAAAATCTAGAGTTTTGCCGACCGGCAATAAGGATTGAATTAAGCAAATATTCGTTCAAAACAAGCATGCAAAGCAAGCAAAGGAGATGTGGTCGAGTGGTCAGCTACGTATACCCCAAATCCTTCATAAATGAGCACACTTACTTTCTAGTAGAGTCATGGCTGTCACACAGTTCAAAGCCCTGTTACTGTCTGTTTCCCGAAGGTGTAAAAACCGGAGGTTGAACTTCACGAAGTACACGTTCTGCTGTGACACTAAGCCAATCAAATGACACAGTCTTGCGGGACTTTAAAGAATTTTTTTTGCATTTTTTTTGGGCTTCGATTTGAGCTTTTCGGGGGGGGGGGGGG
>QGMF01000924.1:0-13442 GCA_007821475.1 Lachnellula arida
TTGAAGTAGGAGCGTGGACGGGACTGCGTGGGGGAGAATTTGGGGACAATATCAGGCCCATCATCGGGAATTGAAAATGGGAGGCTGGAAAAATGTCTTGTGTAGGGCGTCAGAGGTGGAGATGAGGGTGCGTATGCAGAAGGCGAGTAAGCATCCGAGTGGGAAGAAGGGGCGGGGTTCTGGTCGTGAAGTCGGCAACTATTGATTGATATGGGGTCAATTTGACTGCTGCAGAAAAAAAGCACACGAGGAAGGCATGGTGACTGGCAGCACTTACGCTTCGGAGCAGTATAGAGTGTTGTTCACCGGTAAGAATTGCTTTTCGCAGTTCATGCTGGGTTATTCGTCAGCTCTGCATCGAGCAAGGTCAAGGTATAGTAACAATATGCACCCCACACGCTTGGTGATGGTCACGAGGACCAGTACCTGGAGAACCCGGCCATCTCGCCCACTCTAAGTGGAAGGAAGGAGAAAAAAGAAAGCAACATACCAGAACTGCGGGAACGACTCCCCGCTATCTCGGCCACTGTTTTCCTCACCGTCCCTGTCCCTGGCACTGGTGCTACCCCGTCCTCCGTTCCATCCGGGCCCGACTTTAGTCACGTACTGCGGGGTCGTCCTCCTGCTCAGGCTTGTTGGTCTGGAAGCCTTTTTCTCGGTGGCGACGTGCTCTTTTCCAGACTTTCGCCGGTGGTGATGCGACTTCTTCTCAGAATGCGTGCGCGGCGATAATGGCGGGGGAGATGCTGCGGCAACGGCCGAGTGAGTGCGCACCGGTGGGGGACGTGAGTGAGCCAGTTTGGCGGCTTGATGAGTCGATTTCGAATTCTTAGATGCTTCTCGAACTGAACCACCTTGTTCTTTTCCTCCCTACGTTCAGGAGGAAGAATTGGTTTGAAAGATGACTGGATTGGAATTGGAATTGGGATTGGGATCAAAGAAGCCGGGAGGAATGGTGGGATAGATGTAGAGTCGTATAGGTACTGTACTGTACTGTACTCCAGTACTCTACTGCACTATACGAGTTGGTCTTGTGGCTGTAAGCGGCGCTCGTGACGGTTTCGGGCTGATGTGATAGCTGATACAAGAAGAGAATCAAGTTTGGTGGGTGAGAAACAGAACAATTCTTGCTTGATAAGGACCAAAGACGCGATGCAATGCGGGCGAGGCGCTGTGATGACTCTTCTTAATTAATCTGTATGCGCGTTCTCCCTCTCTCTCTCTTGGTGGATCGAGTGATGCGATAGCGGAAGGGTCTTGATATAACCAAAAGTAATAGTGATACCTACGTTAAGAATACAGCGGCGAATGAGCGCGCACACGACTTTCTTATATCGGTGAGCCGAAAGACGGAGGGCGAGAGGGGAGAGGGGAGATTATCGTTCGAATTATTGGCCTGTGCGTATGAAAAGGAGAATGGGCGCGTTGGTTGGGTATAAGGCAACGCAAATAATACCATCTATCGTTATCAGGTTGAATTTTCTGCGGTGCGGTGGTGGGGTTCTAGTTTTGGCTCTAGTTTTCTTTCTAGTGGAATACTGTGGCGCTTCCGTGGATCGGATGGTATGGTGAAGGAGAAAAAGAGTACAATATATACGAGTAATGGCGTAGAACAGTGGATATTGTTAATCTGGTAGAAAGTACGGTATGGTGCAATCAATGGTCTGTGGGTGTCGTTTAGCTGATGATGAAGACTTTGATACAGCAATAGACGCCTACCGTGCGTGCTGCACAATCGATGGCGCGATTACTGAGTATCCGTAGAGTAAGTAGACTGAAGTCGTGCTTTGTCCTCGGTGAAAGGTGCAATAGTATCAGACGAGCACAACACTGACTAAAAGAGGCGTATTACTAAGAGAGCAGCAACTCAACACAGACTTGGGACCGCTCTGTGTTATATTATACCTGCTCGAATAATTGCATCATGGCGAGTCAGTGGTCAAGTCACAATGCAGTGCAGTTTACTATTAATTATAGCCATGCACTATCACTACTTCGTACACTACTCTACCACCACCACTACCGTACCGTACCGTACCATACCATCCCTCGCAAGACCCCGCTCCCATCCACCATCCACCATCTGACCGTCTCAGCCACTCAGAGATGATCACATACTCCACGCACGCAGACTCGCAGCAGAGACACGTTCTGCTTCCTACGAGTACTGGTGGTATATTGCGCGTACACGACTATGGCGGCATATGGATCAAACCCCCACTACTCAGTACTAATAAGTACTTACTTGCTCAGCTTTCCCGCAACTCACACCATCCGGATCCTCCACACCGTCGACCTCGTGCTTGCGTGCGTGCGTGCGTGGTTCTCACTCAACAGCTGGCCAAGAACAAGAAGCCGCTTTGGATGAAAGAGCACCTTGAAGGCTGTTGTCGCTTCTTCGCTGCGCTGCGCTGCGTGCACCTGGAGGAGTTGAGAAGCGAAGCCTCTCCTCTCCTCGCCAAAGCTGCCATTCCAGTTACTCCGTACTCCGTACCTTCCCGTCCTGCTGCTCGCTACTGACATCCTAGATGTCTATCATTTCTCACATATCCGCCGCTGCCAGCAAACGCACCAAGCTCCACCCCCACATGCATGCATGAATCCAGGCACAGCACAGCTCTCCAGATGCAGTAATCCGAGGACGCCACCATCGTCATCCTGGTCATTTCGCTTTGCAGCGGCATACTCCGTACATAAAGATTCTTGAAGATTGGGGGTTGTACTGTAGAAGTACCTGGAGGGTAGGTTAGTACTACTAGGTATGGATGGTATACAATATGGCTTCCCGCAGATATCATTCTGCCTGCCAATTCGCTGCCACTACGACGGGTCACTGAGCCCCGATCTACAGTACGTACTCGAGTAAGCGCCTAGGTAAGGTAAAGTACGGAGTATTGTCTTTAGGCCTAGGTACTCGGTACTCCATATCGTCACCATGGGAGATCCAGAGTCAGGTTCAGGGCAGGACAGTGCATTATCTGTTACAAGTACCAGGCCAGGTCCTTTTGTACCTCCGTATTTGCCCGCATTTTCGCCGGATAATGCGACTCTGTCTTATCGTAGAACCAACCCCAACCCATTATTGCGGCGTCTTATCTCGCTCGGCTTTGTTTAGAGAAATACAGTAGTAAAAGAACAGTGAAATACGTACTCGTAGCTTTACGGAGTTGAATCTACCACTGTAGAAAACAATGACGCCAACTCAACCTATTATTTCGTGCATAAGCTTGTTGGAGAGTGGATCCTTGGATGCGGTACTTGTACTGTACCCTACAGTACTTGGAGCGCAGCTGTCAAGGTAGCAATAATGTGCCAAATAGATCAAGGTTCTTTATTGCTGCGAAATTTCAAGTGAAATGCACCGTGATCTGTATTGTGTCTACACTCCATTGGTACCTCCGTACCGTAGTCTGGTGATGGCAGCGCTACACAAAAGCTGTATGACATGACATCTCTGTTTTTCAATATATCCGTGCCCTCGAGCCGTTTTCTAGTGCTGTGATTTTTCTTTGAACTTAGAACAGCACCGCGAAACTGCTATCACATGCGAATGTGGATTCAAGTGTTGAGTTGTCACAGATGAGATGCTAGAGGGACTGGAATAGGAAAAAGCGGCACCAATTTACAAGGTGCTGGGCGGCGAGGGAGGGACATTAAAAGTTAACCATAGTGAGTGCCGCTTTTGTCTATTCAGCATAAGGAGCGTTCAGCTCTTTGTGGAGAAGGAGTTAAAGACGAAGTCCATATTTAAATCTCAAGTGTTTTAGGGATGATTATAGAAACTTGAATTAATATATATATATCTAAATATATATACATATACATGTATAAGTATCACCAGTATATTTACAAGGTCTTGCGCTGAGTTACATCACAAGCAGTACCTATACCTATCAAACAATAATTATCTAAATATCTCCAAGGTTCATGCGAGTCGCTAATAAACATGCCCCTATCCTATTGCTACGCTACGCTACGCTACCCCTATTTCTTATCGTTATCTATCTCGCTGAGTAATCAGATTCTCCTGCGTGCATGCATGCTCGCATGAAGTTTTCACCAACATCCAAAGAATCCAGCGATGCTTTCCCTTGCTACATTCCGACGCAGTACACTCCTGCGAACTCTCATCACCACCTCCACCACCACCTCCTCCACCACCATCACCATGCAAGAAGCCAAGAGACAACCTGCCAGACGGCATCCTTACAAAGGCAAGAGACCAATGAACACCGCTGCAGCTCCTTCTCCTCGAAATGCTGCACCACCACCTGCGCCTCCACCCAGAGTCTCAACTCCTCCTCTCACCGAGCAAATCCCCTTGGATACGCCGCGTTTCGCAGATCTTGCAAAGGAGAATCTGATTCATCCCATCATGCTGCAGACAATCACGCAAGATCTGAAGTTCGACCACATGATGCCGGTGCAAGCAGCAACTCTGCACGACCTCCTTGCGAAACGAATGGATGTGCTGGCACAAGCAAAGACGGGAACGGGCAAGACGATCGCTTTTCTTCTGCCGGCCATACAGACGCTTCTCAACAAGAACAGAACACCAGGGTCTGGCGTCTCTCTACTGGTCATCTCACCAACGAGAGAGCTTGCTATGCAAATTGCAAAGGAGGCAACAGCACTGCTCAAGCGTATGCCGCAGTACAAGATCAGTTTCGCCATTGGTGGAACAAACAAGGCTACCGAGGAAAAGAAGATCCTAGCAGGCTGCGATATCCTGATAGCCACCCCTGGGCGCCTCTATGACCACTTGGGCGACGAGAGGATCCGAGGCTGCTTCAGAAACCTCGACACGCTCGTGCTCGACGAAGCAGACAGGCTTCTAGATATGGGATTCATGAACGATTTGAAGAAGATTGTTGCCTGTCTACCCGATAAGGCCAAGAGTAATAGACAAGGCATGCTCTTCTCCGCAACCATCGCGCCCCACGTGGAAAAGGTCGCCCATCTTGTTCTCTCAAAGGACTACAAGTTCATCTCCACCATCCCTAAAGGCGAACTCAATACGCACGACCGCGTGCCCCAGCACCTGATTGTCGTGCCCACCTTCTCCGACGTCGCAGCCGCCCTAGTCGGTTCCCTGCGCTCCGAGATCGCTTTGGAGGGCCCGGCCACCTTCAAAGCCATCATCTTTGCCCCCACCGCTGCGCTCGCCGACTTCTATGGCGAGATTCTGTCCGCTATGCCCGGTTTGGGAAATGTCAGTGTGCTACACTCGCGTGTGAGTCAAGGTAAGAGAACCAGTGTGACGAATGCTTTCCGAGAAGCCAAGCATGGAACCTTGGTAGCTACGGACGTCGTTGCGCGCGGTATGGACTTCCCCGCGGTTACAAACGTCGTCCAGGTTGGAATCCCCATGGACAAAGAATCATACATCCATCGATTGGGACGTACTGCTCGTGCTGGCCGCGAGGGCAGAGGAACATTCATTCACGCCACGGATGAGACCTTTTTCTCCAAATACACCTTGAAAGAAATTGCCTTTGAGAAAACCGAGGCAGACTTGAGCGCCAAGAATGAGGTGAAAGCTATTGCTTCTCGCATGGAGAGCCAAGGAAAGACCTATCAAGCTTGGCTGGGATATTACAAGGGACATGCCAAATCTATGGGCTGGGATACCGCCAGACTGGTTCATGAGGGCAATAAGTTAGCTTTGGACGGCCTAGGTGCACCAGAGGTGCCAGCTATCAACAAGTTGACGGTCAGCAAGATGGGTTTGAAGGGTGTACCGGGGCTGACTGTCCGTCCTGATCCTCCGAGAGAACACAGAGCCAGAGGAGGTGGAGAAGGTAGATCTGCTGGAGCTGCCAGAGGAGGTGGAGAGGGTAGATCTGCTGGAGCTTCCAAAGGAGGTGGAGATGGTAGATTTGCCGGAGCTGGCGGACCTTTTGGGAAACCGACGTGGGGCAAGGGCTATTAGATGTGCTAGTATTACTGCGAGATTGTTATGAATGGTCTCTGGATTTCCCATCTTGGATGAGAGATTCAAGGTGTCTAAGAGTGTATGATATTGGTTGGGTTTGAGTTATAAAATATGGTAGATAGAGATACCTTAGCGCCGGCGTCACAGAGGTTGGGGTTGGCACTTCTCTGTTAATAGATTCCTTACCTAGAGATCAAGAAAGTACCACGGCATCAATGATCTGCTTTTTGTAGTCACTGAAATATATGTTATAAGAAGCAGGCCCCTTGGTGTTCATGGTCAGCCTAATTTAACTGCTGCCTTGTGTGGCTTTCTGTGCCATCGGGGCATCCTATAAATATAATAATATTTTGTTATTTATGAAAGACTGGCGCAAAGACTCCTCCTGCTTGGATGTTTCGATCAAGTGACCCTCGCCAATGGAAGCGATAAAGAGGCTTATTACTCTGCCTTGTTTCGCTTGTGTTCACATTGAACAATCTAAATTTGGCAACGCAGCTCGGCCCCTAACGCCAAGTAGCCCACAAACTCGCAGGGCTTTTAGTGCCGCAAGACGTCTCGGAGTTTCCAGGTTCCTTCGTGAGAGCAAAGCAGACCCAAAGTAAGTACCAAGGTCTATGTATAAACATCGAATCATGAGACATTACATTCATCTACCATCTTACCATAAGCCAGGATTATCTATACCGCCTATTACAACGCCAAACCTGATCCACACAAAATACCATGTATCTCTCTACGTCTTCATAGCATTACCAGCATTTCTTTCGCCTTCACAATATCAAACCAGTAGAGATTTAGCCTATTTTCAGCACCGCAGTACTCCGTTGAGTTACCAGGGCAAGTAAAGCTGCACTGGCTGTCCGAGACGTTCGCACTTGGCGTTGACCCTGAACTGCCTGCTACGTTGAGCCTGTCTCCGCACCAACAATCGCGCCCGCCTTCTACCCCTGCGTAGGCATAATTATAGCATGTTGAGAGACACATCTCGATGGTCATGTCCGTGCCATTGCTGAGGACTTTCGAG
Source organism: Lachnellula arida (assembly GCA_007821475.1). Classification (NCBI taxonomy): domain Eukaryota; kingdom Fungi; phylum Ascomycota; class Leotiomycetes; order Helotiales; family Lachnaceae; genus Lachnellula; species Lachnellula arida. Next base: position 6,963 of record QGMF01000924.1, read on the forward strand.
GAGAGGAGACGGTCATTGGATGGTTCCGTGGCGCAGGAGTAGTAAGTGAAGTTTGCGTTTCCGTTCGAAACGACAGGCACGGTTGATGAGGGTATTTCTGAGGGCGTGGAGGTTGCGGAGGAGTTTTTCGTGAAGCTGCTGCTGCTCGACGTGGAGAGTTGCGGTAAAGAGAATGGGAACGAGCTCGTACTTTTAGGCAAAGGACTCGAGCTAGAGGCCGCCGAGCTCGATGCCGTCGAAGATAGAATTGAAGAGGATGCGGATTGTGTGCTGGAACTGCCCGACGATTCCGAACTTGAGGGTGTGCGCACAAGGCTCGAGGATGTATTTGTGCTTGCTTTCAAGGCAGCTAGTGTCCCATTCTTGATATACACATTCAAGCGGTTGCCTGCGCCGCAGTAAGCGGTTGTATCCCCGGCACACAACATTGAACAGTCGATATCCTTCGTAGTGACAGCTCCGGCACCAAAGCTGTTTCCGCACCAACACTCACGGCCATACTCAACACCAAAATAAATATAAGAAGAGCAGGAAGAAGCACAGTATGCTACTGTTTGGTTGTCCGAGGGGTAAGAGGCTGCCGCGAGAGCACGGACCTTTGTCCCCTCAGTATAGCAGCCAGCATAGTTGTACAAGCCTTCTGAGGGCACGATAGTCGGGCTTGCTGGTTTCGTTGTGGAAGTAGTGGTGGTGAGAATTGTGCTGGAGGGAGTGAAAACTTTGACACTCCCTGTCAATGTCATCGAGGAATCAAGGGTGGTTAGAACACTGCTCAAAACACTTGCCGTTGAAGTCGTCGAAGAATTCGAGAAACCGGCTGGTGATGTGGTAGGAGCCGCGAGACTATATAGTTCAAGACGGTTTCCTGCGCCACAGTACTCGAGGTTATTACCAGGGCACAAAAAGCTACAATCTGCTTGGTTCGCAGCACTGATACTCCCAGTGCCAAGCGTATTGCCGCAATAACCTAAGTTCAATGTCAGTCAGTTCATAGGAGCGAGGATTGCACGTACATTCCCGTCCGTACTCAACACCAAACATTTTGAACCCGGTACAAAAGGAGGCGCAATATTCTAAAGTCATGGAATTGTTAGCATAGGCAGTACCGGCTAAAGCACGAGTATTCGTAGCCTCTGTCCAGCAACCCTGGAATGCCCAATTGCCAATCGTTTGCTTGATTTGAGGGCCACCTGTCGGTGTCGGACTCGGAGTCGAAGTCGAAGTCGAAGTCGCAGTCCCAGTAGTCGTGCCACCACTGATTGTAAGATTACCGCGTTGGTACATGTTTAGTCTTGAGCCAGCTCCGCAATACTCCGTTCCGTTGTCAGCACAGGTCATGCTGCAATCAGTAGTTGCGGTAGAATTAGCACCGTTGCTGATAGAGTTGCCACACCAGCACTATTGACGGTTAGTATTGAATGATCAGAGTAGTAACATCAGCTCACCTCTCCCCCGTATTCCATTCCAGCATACTTGTAATTGCCAGCAGAACAAGCACTAATACAGTTTGCAACCGTCTTCGAAGTCGGAGTTAGCTGTTGGGACAATGCTCTCCCATTAGTTCCTTCGGTATAGCAGCCAATGCTCATGTAACCTTCAACACCAGGGTTGACAAAGGGTCCGCTTGGTGGGGTGGTTGTGACGTTTCCACTGAAGCCCCTGGCGTCAGCAAATAATGAGATGTAGCTTCCGCCTGCCCCACCGCCAATTCCGTTACCGCCGCAGATCTGGTTGATATCGCCGGCGCAAGGGTAGTTACAGTTGCCTTCATCAACAGCCTGGATGGGTATTGTTGGTCCTCCCCAACATTCGCTGTTGTATTGAGTACCGCAGAAAACATATCCAGCGGAAGAACAAGCTGCAATGCACAAAGGACTGGTGTTGTTTGCATTGTCATACAGTTGAGTCTTGAGTTGTCGACCGGGGTTGTTCTCCTTGAAGCAGCCCGTGTAGCGATAATATCCCAGACCGTTAGGCTGGAGAGGAGGAGCTTGTTCCGAAACGCCGAGGCAGTCAAACTGAATGAACTGCTTTCCAAAATTGGGATCATCGGCATTCATTGTCCACTGTGCGCTTCCCGAATATGGATTCTCGTTCCACTGCTCTTTAGGTACTGAACAGTAGAGTGTTGCGGTTGCATTCTCTCCAGGTGCTAGAGTGGTGCCTTCAGCGAGATCGACAGCGTTGTTGGCTCCAATTATCCCTGCAACACCAAACGGAGGCTTTGAAACCGTGATGGAGAGTCGAGCGCTATCAGTGGTAGCGTTGTTCGTCAATCGCATCTTCAGGGACCGGGTAGTATTCTCCGTCACATTGCCGAATGTGAAATTTGTACCCGACTTATACTGTACCCAACCAGCGCCATCGGTAGTCTGGAACTCGAGAAGCGCAACTGGAGCACTTCCAGAAGTTCCAACCACATCAAAGGTCTTGCTACCACCGTTCGACAGCACAACTAGATAAGCAGCAAAGTTTCCACTTACAGAGGTGTCAAAATTGACAGTAACAGTGACTTCGGAGTTTCCAGGAATGGTGGATGGAAGGCCAATGAAGGTAAATGGCCCAGCCCTCGGTCCTGACGAAGTGGTGTTGGCAGAAACATAAGGGCCTGTCTCGCTCTGGAGGGAGTAGAGAATGTTGCTGATTGACAAGTTGCCATTTCCCAGATTGGTGAAGATTACAGACTGGTTGACACCTCCGGCTTGAGCCCCAGTAATAACACCTTGAAAAGCCAAAGTTATGGGGCTGACAGAGAGCAGAGGGTTCACACTTTGACCGGTACCACGCAGGCCGATGGGCGTGGTAGTACTGTAGCCAGCCACATTATTAGTAGTGCCAACGAGAACATCAGATGACAGTGGGCCAACAGCTTGCGGGTTGAAGGTTGCTTGGAAACTGAAGGAGCTTCCAGCTGCTACCTGAAGTGGTACACGTGGGACTACATTAATGACGAAGTTCGGGTCTCCACTCAGGCTGACGTTCGTGACCGTAACGTCAATTTTTGCCAGGCAAGTAACAGTTTTAGCAGCAGTCGCATTCTTCAGGTTTGATACTCCAAAATCATAAGGCGAAGAGCAATTGATCGGGAGATTGACGGGCGATCCAAAAGCATATAGAGCGCCTGCTGCAGTTCCCATATAAGCTCGGCCGTCACCAAAAACCGGTCGGGTGAACTTGAGTGGGTTTGGAAAGTTGAATGAGTTGATCATGGTCATTAGGCCATTAACTGGTACTGCGTTATAGATGCGGAGGGTAGATCCTTGGACATCGCTAGTCCATACAAGACCTGTTCCTGTTTGTCCATTCAGAGAAGTGACAGTTCCGTGTCCCACGCCTAGAATGTAGGCATTTTTGGTAGGATTGTCTGCAACTTTGGTGAAAGAAGGAACTCCCGCATCGCAGGAGAACTTGAAGACATGGCTAGGATATTGAATGACTGATCGTCTAGTAAGCACTAATAGGACACAGTGTATCGGTTCGGGTCTCGGGGTTGTCTCCAAAGTCTTTAGACGCAGAGATATCTCTACAAGCCTTGCCAGCTTTTCAAAGGCATGAAGGTGTGACATATAGATACGAGAAAAAGACCAAGGAGAATCTTCCGCGCTGCTTACCATTTATATAGATATAACCTCCCTCAAGAGGGTAGACGCCAGCTCCAGCGTAGACCGAATTCTCGTTCTGGTATACCTGAATAACGTCATCTAGTTTGTTCGGACCATTCTGATATCCTCCCAAATTGTCCAGGTTGAGCCAATAAGTCTTACCACTCTTTCCGGTAACAACTCCGATGCGCTTCACATCGCCGCAGGAGAATTCGCTTGGAAGCAATTCCAGAGGGCTCGTGCCAAGATCTCGATCAGCACCATCTAGTTGTGTCTTCTCCCATGGCATGAAAAAATCCACAATAGTCAGACTACCGTCGGCGTTGATTGTCATATGAACAGCGGCTTCTTCGAGTGAGGTTGGCGGGTTACGACCATTAACAGGAATCGTGCTGAGTTGAGAAGCGTATCCGTTTCCTGAAGCGAAAAACATCGATCCGGCGTCGTCCGACGCCAAACCTCCACCTGACATCCATACACCACCTCCAGGGGTAGTGTTTGGGACACCCGCACCTTCAGTTGCATATCTTTCAACCGTAGCTCCGGTTGTCTTGTCCCAACCCATGATCCACCCAGTAAAATTGTATTGGACGCAGTGGGAGGCAAATCCAGCGTAAATAAACTGTCCGGTGTGGAGTATCGCAGGTCGCTGATGATGAATACCCCCATTGAAACTTCGAATGGGGTTGTTTCTTGCCACAGTACCCTCGAGGTTCAGAGGGAAGTTCGGGCGCTCACTGAGATCTTTGACATCAATAGCGTGAACGTAGTATCTCCCATTGGGCTTGCCCTGGGCGGCAGTCCCACCAGCCTGGTCAGCATATGTCTTCGTTGTCAAGTACCATGTATCGGTATCCGGGTCGATGACACCGGTTGCTGTGGAACCGACACCTAGCAAGGAATTAGTACCATGTTGTCTTTCCATTTCAAGAGCTAGAGGCAAATATAGGAGATGAAACAAAGAAAAGAGGTGCTTACAAGGGGTGATATCAGCACACCCATTTAAGTCGGCAGCTAAAAATGGAATATGCAGGTTTCGTTGTGCAACAATGGCACCGGTCTTTGCGTTGACTTTGTAGATGTTGTTCTGCGTCGTTGCCAAATAAACATACTGTGTACCATCCGCAGACGGGGTATACACCAGAGGCTGAGCAAAGAGTTGCTCCTTGGCACCGTTATAGGTGCCTGGCAACTGAGTCACGAAGAGCTGGCCAAATTGTGAGGAACCAACAATTGAAGGATCCATATTATGATTACTAGAAAGGTTAGCAATGAGATTGTGATTTAACGAGGTATACTCACGTTTGATATCCAGTCCTGGAATTATCACCGCCCCAAGTGATGGTGTCCGTCGAAGCGAGAGAGTCGACCTGGTTCACAAGTGAGAGAATGGAAGTAATAACGAAGGTAGCAGAGAAGATGCAAGGCAGCTTCATCTTCGCCAGTGAGAAAGTCATGGTTGAAAGCAAAGCGAATGTGAAGCGAGCCAGGAAGGGGCTGAGAAAAATGACAGTCTCCCAAGAATCTTTCTTTCTTGTGTATTAGACGTGCTCCATCGTACAGTACAGGTGAATTTACATCTACTACTACGCCATCAGAGAAGACTGGCTGGCAGAGCTAAACAAGTCCATCCGAAGACTAAGGTAGTGAGGGGACAGCAGCAGTTTTGATACGAGGTGAAAATCTTGACAAGTGAGCGACTTGAGGAGGAGGGGAAAAAAGAGGTTCGTGTTGGTGCAAGGATATGGGAAAGTGCATAGCAGTTGGCAGTCTAGATGATTCTGAGTATACAGTTCCAGGGGCAAGTGTAGGTAGGGGTAGGAGTAGTGTAGTACAGTACAGTAGGGGCAGGGCGGGAGTGATCATGTTTGGGTGACGGCGACTCGGCCCACCTCCACCGCGACTGCAGCCAGGAACAGATCTTGGGAGACACTTCCTCCCCACGTGCCCCAAATCATAGCGTACTGTACCTTATGAAGATCTGGGTTTTCAAGGCTCATGTGCGTTGGCATGGGTAACTGCAGCTCGCATCTCCTCAATCTCCTGCCGTACTACAGTCTACCAAGTACATGTACATGCATAGGTACTGGTGGCTGGTGGCTGGTGGCTGGTGGTACTCCATATGATTCCTCAATAATAATCAATACCGTTAATATGACAAGTGCTGGAAGGTAGGTCAGAAGTCAGACTAGGATCGCACAGCTGGTGGGGTCCTTGGCTCCCCATTCTGGAGCAGCTCTTGCCCTACTAGCCCTAGCCCCCACAAGAACAAAGTATAGTACTACTGTTCGGCAGCACCCGGAGCAGCGGCCTAGGTACCTACCTAGGTACCTACCTAGGTACGGAGTATACATGGACCTTCTATGTTGGGACATAAACTTTGATGGTGCCTGTCTTGTACCATGCCATGACAGGCGCTCGCCCGCACGCCGTGAGTCTAGACCAAACTCTTTCGGGCAAGGACTACGGCAAGGCACCGGGACATGTTGGCTCAAATCGCAAATTTGGTCCGAGCTTCATGCCGTAGTTTCACCAAGTGGCTAAGTACGCGCCTATCGCTATTAGTAACTATAAGTAGCTAGGCTTAGTAATGTATCTATAGGGCTTCCTAGCTTTCCTACTTATAAATAACCACAAAACCGTAAATAACTTTAGATAATAATATATAAGACATATTTAGAGCTAAGCTAGCGCATTTAAACGCTATTGGAATTAGCTTTTTATCTCTAGTATTAGCTATAATGCGGCTATTTTAAGTATAGAGTAATTAAGGATTTTTTAGGTGGGGTGGCCTATGCGCTCAGCTAATGCATCGGCGCTTAGAGCTTCTCTCCTCTCTATAGGAGCAAATGCGATAACGGCTATTATATATAATAGT
>QGMF01000925.1:0-13405 GCA_007821475.1 Lachnellula arida
GAGGACGGTTACGAATGTTGGGATGAGGAGGTTGGCTGGGTTGTGAGTGAGGGGTAGGTGTTGGATGAGTAGGTATAATGATAATGTATTCACTATGTAGTAGTTCGATCCCCGTTCAACCAAGTGGGAGATAAGAGCCGGGGTCTGGTACATGTGTCCTTGCGTTTCCTTGTTTCATTAATGCCTATGGTAATCCTCATTTGGTGCTCAATCGAACCGTTCAATTCAAACTTGCTTAGTGTAAGATTTTCCGATCACATCGCAAGGATACTCAATGCTTGGGATCCGCCGAACTCGAGTGCTGTCCTTGTTCTGCTGTCTGGAGGGTATACAGCCAGTCATGATATTCTCCTCCGGGGTTTTAGCATGCTTTGTGTCAATTGCATATAAATTTGCAGTCTTAAATTGAATCTTCGTTGGTCTTCTATTCACAGAAAAAAGGGGGGCAAGTCGCCCAATTGCAGCTAGGCTGACTTGATCGTAGGCCATCATGACTTTTACAAAAGGAAACAATCCTTGCCTGCAAGACTTCCAAACAGTTTTTCCAAAACACTGAGAAGCTTGGCTTCTTTTTAGTTTGACGGTTGGCTACTGAAAGCCACTCTTCCAAATAAGAGCAGTCTGCCTCGAAGCTCCCCGCATCCCATCATCTGCAACATCGTACCTGCCTTTCGGACTATTCGCCGGTATGTTGCCAAGCTCGCTGACTGGGTAAGTGAATTTTCCGTGGAGCAACTTCCTGTCTGAGTTGTTTCGAGAGTTATCAGCTCTCAAGCATACTTTGAGAGGAATCTAACCCCGAGACGATGAACCTTTCTTAAATCTGCCGCATATGGTTATGCTAATTCCAAGTTCTTGACATTAGTACCTATGAGCGGTATAAAGACGACACCTCAACCTTTTTGAGATGGCTGCTAGAAAACGCACCCAAGTGCTCTGCCCCCGCGGCTACCCCCGCCTCCGCTCCTTCCAAGAATGGTCGACTGAAGGGGAAAGCCCGACTGGATGCGAAAAAACCAGTACCAGCGCCACCTACAAATTCTTCCCAATCACACGAACATTGCATTGTAAGCCTTAAAGAGCTGATGCCGCTTGCAACCTCAATCGTCAACTGCGACAAACCATTCATCACAGTACCAGTCCACGTTTGTCGCGCTGGTCTCAGAGCAGTATCGGCACGGAAAAGATGCACATCTCACTTCATGAGGATCACCAGGGATAAGGAGACTGCGGAATCGAATCAGCGACATTCCTACTTTTCTTCGTTGATGGAAGACGTCCTCCGCGTACTTCAACCTCGTTTCTTAACCACTCGACAACGTCAAACCAGTCATGCGGAACCTATATCAGCGGAGAAGATAGATTCTTTCGAGACGATCGCAAACAGATTCGCGGCTCTTGAGGTTGAAGACACCGAAGAGCTTGACAATTCCTTCACGGCTTCACCAGAAAGTGTAGCGCGGGTGTACGAATTGGAAACGCCCAGAGATAAGAAGGTTCTTGAAGAGGAAAGGATGTTTAGTATATTCTGTTTGCTCGAAGACTTCTGGCAGCTACGGGATTATGTCTCTACGCTTTGGTCGGACTACAAGGACGAAAAGATTGATCTGATCACTGCCTCAGCCACTACGAACGCTGCTTTCATGTGAGTCTCGTTTAGATTCGCCGAAACTACACAGACAAAGCTAACTCTTGGTTTCTCTGTCTAGGCTAGCCATCCGTAGCGAACACGAGGCACTTGCTGCATACCCCGAACTGCGCGACACCCAAGACGTTCTAACGGCGCTCAAATCCTACACACCTTGCGATGAGAGCACTTCGGCGACTAGCCCTAGAGATGGTGTCAATCTTGAAGACTGGGCATTTGGTGCCGAATATGACATTCTGAGCAGCTTTTGCCATGTCTCAACGCCCGATGAGATTTCGCGGAAGAGAGGCTATGATTTCCTTCCCTTCCTAATTACCGATCGATCGAAGTTGTCTCACGAGGACCAACAACTGCAAGATCTAAGCCTACTTCACAACCTCCTACCAGATTTTGGGATTTTAGGATCACTCAAAGACAAGATGTTATATACGCAAGACGAACTAACCCGCGGAATGTGTCTAATGATCGCAAAAGGGTCCATACCAATCTGGCTTCCGATGGCGACAAGATGTTATCTTGATATTCGTCTCCTCCTCCAACAATCAGTCAATGCTGCCTTCATTCAACTCCTGGAGGTCCATGACCATGCGGAAACTACGGTTAACAGGTACTTGGAATTTTCCAAAGGTCTGAAGCCTAAGGAAAGTTATGAATATCTCACAGATAATATCTCAAAAATCGCTCAAGGGCTCAAATACCACATAATTGGTGATTGGACTTTTGGGACCAAGAGATCATTAAATGAAGATTTGGGATTACCCCCACCGCCAGAGGGTGAACGCAACTATTTGTACAATCGACAACCAATTCTTTGCGGTCTTATAGCATACCGTATAGTTGAAGAGACTCGGCGCTATGGTCTAGAGCTAAACATTGGCTGGGGATCAATCGCCTACCCGGCACAGCTCTACAACGCTTTAAGGAAGAAGGCAAACCCTATAAGCGTCTGGCCCTTGATGGAAGAGGCTATTAGCATACATGGAGACAGACTGTTCGTCGGCAGACGACCTACCACAATATCAGACTGTTTTAAAAATATTGAGTTGATTTCAGGCGGTTCTCCGTCGAACCTAGCGAAGAACCGACGAAACATCAGGAAACCTTGGAATAAGCGTGCTCGATCAAAGTTCCAAGATATAGATACATTAACCCTTGGCCCCATTTTTAGGGAAAGCTGGAAATTGGATACTAGGAATGACGTGGTGAGGATTACGGCGTTTCAGGATGGGAAAACAATTACCGATTTAGAACGGTTTACTCAGCTCTCAATCTATGAGGTTGAAAAGTTACTCAATAGCCAAGCCAAGGAAGCAGAGCTCGCCGCCAATCCGAAAAGGAAGTCACTGGGGCGTAAATGGCAAAACACCAAGTGCTTCACTTCACTGCAGCTACTCCAAGCATTGCGAGAATCCATGCTGGCGGAGATGCCAAAGCTACATTTCAACTACTACCTCATGTACGAGCAAAGTATCAATTTGATGAGAGCTTTGGTGGACGAACTGGATGCCGACTTTGTGAAGATTCTTGGTCTAGGGTACCTGACGCATGATAATGGACTTTCAACGATCGCCTATGTTATAATTAGCACTGCTTTTCATTGTACCCAGGCCGTGTCTGTCACTGACTCGGCGATTTCGAGGGGTGGTAGAAGCAAGATGCTCAAGAGAAGTCTGCCCGTTGGAGCTTCTTTGTTTGAGAAGACAGGAAGGGTTGTCGAGAAGTTTTTGAAAGAACAAGCGCAGAATGCTTGAGTGTTCTATTGGATTATGCTGGATGTATGGATGGTTGGATGGATGGTGGTGCTTGGCTGGGATTAAGCGGTAACAAAATATGTGTATGAAAGAGACGAGAAGAGTTTCTTTGATGGTGGAATTCTCGGAGGAGCGCTTTGTTATGCCTAGCTATTTTGTAGACGGAGCTTCAGATAGCTAGTTGGTTGGTTATTAAAAGTTTTTTGATTCTTATAAAGTCCGCGGAAATGTTTTGTAGGAGTCTAATGTAAGAGAGTGCGAAGTGGGGTTTTTTATCTATGGTATGTCTCTCCTCTATATTTTACTATAGGTTTGGGAGCTGATATTACAGTATCTCAGCTCTCGCATTAAGGATTTTGATTACAGGTAAAGACCTATAATACTAACTACTTCGTTTCCAAATATACTTACAGGAAGTAATAAGTGTATCTTCATCGGGCAAAAATAAGTTCTTTGGGACCGAGTTATCGGAAGAAGAAGACTTTTAACAGGGATATCATGAATTTTTACTACAAGTTCATGGTCGCAGAAGTGTTATTTAGATAGCTGGGTTTGTATTTCCAAAACAACTCTATTGTTCATCAGCTAAGTCCGAACAACAAGATTTTCCTTTAATTATACTATAATAATGTCTTTGTTATTCCTTTGTTAGGGAACTATATAGTTGAACAACCCTTTTATCTACATATTTATATGTTATGTAACTATATACAAGTATAATTACTACACACAACTATACACAACTTCCTGGAGTTATCTGCGCAAACGTTTATTACCATGTCGGCAGAACAGCAAATCCAATCCTTTGAAAATCTCTGGTCAGCAAGCGAGTATAAGCACCAGCTATCAGACCTCCTAACCCGTATCATCACTGACCGAAAAGAAAGCCCAATCTCGAACGTAGTCTGCCTAGCCATCGGCGGCGTACCCGACAACCTTAAAAACCCCCGAGACGTCCACCAATTCGTAGTCCTCCTACAAATGATCACCGAGCTCGGTGCCGCCAATCCAAACCTACTGCACAACCTCGTAGCCCAGGACCCGGACATGACTCCTGAATGGCGCGCCGCGTTCGCAAAGCGGGGGATAAGAGTCGTTCGAGATCCAGCGGCGTTTAAGCTCATTGGTCCTAATACGCTACTGGTGGCCCCGTGCATGATAGAGGATATCTTGGCTACGAGGATGAAGGATCATTCTGGTGAGGTCGGCATGTATTTTGGGAATGGGGCCTGGCTGAGGGGCATAGCGCGTAGGCATCTCGTAAACCCTTCGCTGTCGTTGGCTCCTGGTGTCTCGAGAGCTCCGCTGCGCTCGATGCTTGATGAGGATGCTTGTAGATTTGAGGATTTGCCGTGCCATGCACCGAATGGGAAAAGGGATGCAACGGGTTCACAGATGCAGGGATTGCTGGCATTGGATGTCTGGTGGAGGCCGACGGGTAGAGGGTCTCGTGCTAACGGTTCATAGCGTATTTGACTTTCTGGGAATGAGCTTTTGTCCAAGAGGATAATGGTAAGATATTACCTTCTATATACGTACTTCGACACAATTAATGGTATTCGCTAGCTAGTAGCAAAAAACTGAACTTTAGCCTCGTTTTCCCCTTTTACCCCGTACGTGATTTCCGATATATGTGCTAGTATATATCTTCTCACTTAATAGTTCAAACTAACGTATTAGCATAATGTGCTAGCTAGCGTGGAATATCAAAATTGGATAAGACCTAAAACACTATAGGAGATATAGGCTCCTGAAAGAGCTCCGGGCTCCTTAGCTCCTATAGAGAAAAGTTGATTTTTTCTATGAGAATAAGCTCACCCCCCTTGGTCTAATTTTCAAGCCTCAACAGATACCTCATCCCAACTACCTATATACCCCCTCTTATATGCCTCACTCATTATGCTTTCTATTAATATTGTTCAAGATAGAAAAGCCTAAAGATAATACCCGCTAGTCACTCGGGGACCCCATGAAGTCATATGAGGAAGTGTACGAGTTTAAACTTGCCCCGCGACTCTAATAGTGCTTCGAATCGACGGCGATGGCTTCTCAAAGTTCACTTCAAACTTCGCAACGCCTTTTGACCAACGCTTCCATGATGCAATTACTAGAAAGGGGTCATCGATAAAAAATCGCGCTTTGATAGTCTACCTATGCCCCATACCAAAAAGTCGGCCTTCGCCTGGCAAGTAGTTATATTGCTATACTTAGCTCGCCTATAGACCCGGACCTCGGTAGTTTATTAGACTACGTCATGTCTGTTGGGCATGGATATAGACAACGCCCGTACGGCTGCGGGGTGCATGTTTATACTTACCCGACACCAGATTAGAGATTCTTACTTAATAGTCAAGACCTATCTTCGTCAGAATCCTATATACTAAACCGGACACATCTACACGGAACCTGCGAAAAATGGCTCATTTCAAAATCTCTACTCTCCTTGGTGCACGTGAGACGATCTCCTCCCACCGCATCGCTCTCGCTTTCGGTCTCATTGCCCTATACCCCCTCTACCGCAGCATACACACTCGCTACCGCGCCTGGCTCGCCTTGGGCCCCGGCGGCGTGCCCTACAACCTCCTCGGCTGGCTCCTCCAATCTCTTATCGGAGCAACTATCAGCAACACGACTCTCTCCCTCGCAGACCCAGCTGTATTTGCCAACCCAGCCCTCGAAAAAGACTACGCGGACCATGTCGTCTCGGCGCGCACCTCCTTCCTAGATGCACCGCTGCCCCTCCGCGCGGGGCCTACGCCCCTCGTCCCCGGCACGGTGGCGCCTCAGCGACAAATCACACAGCAAACGACCGATACGGCCTTACTCGCCGATATGCACCGGTACCTGCACCTGCTCGCCGAGTCCAACAAACACCTCGGCCTAGAAATGCAGCCGGGGCGCCTGGAGGGTGGCCTTACGCAAGCAATATTTCTCCCTCGTAGTCCCAACGAGTCAACTAGAGATAACAAGCCTACGCCCTCAACACCCGGATTCCTCGCTAGGGTGCACGGCGAGACTTGCCATGTGCATCCGGACGGGTCGTCGCACATCACACTTAGTCTAGCCGACGCGGCTGAGGCCGTGGCCAAGGGATGGGCACAGCGGCACAAGCTGAGTGGGGCCTCCTGGGGCGTAATACCACCAACATACCTCTTTCTATACGCGCCACGGGATGTCGAGGACTGGGCTATTTGGAAGGAGTTAATACGCGCTGGGGTTTCGTTTGTATGCGGGCAGAAGGTTGAGCATCCAAGCGAGTGCAAATAGTTTCAGATAATTAGTTAGTAAGAAAATATAGCTAAGAGAGATACTAGTATCACTAATCATTTTTCTATAGCTCTATAGCTTTTATACCTAGTCTATTACTATATAGAAAGTATAAAATAAAGTAATGCATTCTGGTGATTTATAAAACCTAAGCTTATTTAAGCCGACTTAAGTATATTTAAGTATATGTAAATTAGATTAGAAGAGTCTTTTAAGGTCTTTGAAGACTCTATATATAATCAAATATCGTGACTGAATTTGTTGACGGTCAGGTAGAGGTATCTAGTATCTGAAAGTCTCCTAGGATTTACTCAATAATCATATAACAGAGCTGTCAAATCCAACTACATTTAATTGCTTTTAGATTTACCACACAGTATAAAAGTATATTGTTATCCATTGTGAGAGAGTCCTTTCTCCCTCGTTATAACTGGGATTTATTCTCTGGCTGATTACGATGTACCTCAATCGCTTGTACTTGAAACTGCTGACCATCGGCATATATAACATCTCCTAGCTTCCAACCTCCCTTATTCTCAAACAACCGCTGATTTGCTTCCAAGGAAGGCAAGGTCTCAAACGGACCCACCTTATATTTCGCCGACCAACTCTTTGTATTAACATCCATTTCCTCCCTCAATGCAGCGAAACCTCCAACTTCTCGTTCACCCAGCGCAATGTAATAACCTCCAATCTTCCCTACAAATGTCTTCTTATCAGAACTCCGCAAAATCCAAGACGTTGTCCCAGGAGCCGGCGCGGCATACTCCCGCCAAACCTCTTCGTACGGCGCAACCTTGCCGTCCAGATGCGGAGCTGGCATTGTGCCCACTTCCAGATCATCTCCGTTTGGAAGCTGGCTGAAGTCTCCCTGGTCAATGCCGTAGAAGCCACGGGAATCGATATGATGCGAAAATCGAACCGTTGCTGTGAGATGTCAGACAGAGGTTCAGGTGGTCTATGATCACGTGGGCTAAGATCATTGTTCGTAATCTGTTCATTGATCTGAAAGCAAGAGGCTTTATTAAACTCACCAGGTTGTTCGGGAACGGTGATCCTTTCTCCTGCCATTGCCCAATCGATACTGAGATCTGACTTCGTGATCCGTAAATCAACGTACCAGCCTTCGACCCCCAGAACAAGGGTGTCGGTAGGCTCCGATGGAGCTGCTGGGGGCCAAGCTATACTGATCCGTGTTGATGCGCGTGCAGGCATGGTTGGAGTTTGTCTTCTTCGTTCACAATCCGAATTCTGGTCGAGCTTTATCTTTTATGTACGTTGGCTTGGCTACCTGCATGTCGCTCGAAAGGGCTTAGCTTAGCTTTAGCTTCTCCTCCAAATACTGTTTTGAGAGTAGCTTGATTTACGGAGTAAATCAATAGGGGATGTGAAATCCAGCATATCCTCCTTATCTATCGCGGGTCAATAGGCTACGCATAATGAACAACGGGGTTTGTCAATACCTTCGATTTCGTTCATTTCACTCTTTGACCATCGACCTTCGAGAATGTCAATCCCACGGCGAATACTACGTATTCTTAGTTCAGCGTATAGAGACAAAAGTAAGTCTCGCACCAGGACTCTGTCACCACCAATTGCTTCGCAACTAATAAAACTATCTGTTAACACGACTGATACTTTTTTATCGGCAGCTTATTCAAGAAAATACAAACATTAAGAGACAACGGAACTTACCCTGCTGTGAATAGAGGAGTTGTTAAAAGAACCCATGGAGACAGTTTCTCTACGGGTAAAATTTTAGAGACAGCCTGCAGGATTGCTTTGGTACACTTCTGAACTTCTACTGAAGCCGAAGGTAACCTGCGGACCCTCCGGTAGATATGTATCAACGCTACATATTGGTATGCTTCATTGCACGCCTCAAACTGCCTAATCTCTCGGGGCCTCAGTTTAACATGAGCTGGCAGCGTCAATCCACTCTGCAAGTCACGAGAAACCATTGCATACACAGACTGTTCAAGCCAGTACGCCTCACTTGTAAGATCAGTTTCCGAAACCGAGGACCAGCTGTCTTTTCTATCACTCTCCAATCGTCGTCTCTCCCACGAAGCAGCTCCGATCTCCTTGAATGCCATGTCGAGATCCTAAGAGTAACCTGTGTATATATCAAGTACGTAGTGTTTGACATTGCTGATAAGTGCTCGAGGTCCAAGTTCCACTTGGCCAGTGGAAAGCCCGTGGTAGGTCATAGCTGCCAGAGACTCCACGGAAGAGTACCATCTGGCTGTGAGCCAATGTATAGACTCAGGAACCAAGCCACTAGTCTCTTTGAGGGACTCAATGAGAGCCTTGGCGCCTTCAGCGTGGATTCTCCATGACCTATCAGCTTTACCAGAATATATTTCACAGACACAGAGATTCCGAATGGTGTCAAGTGAAGCGTACGATGCCCGAGCGTTATTACTCTCAAGTTCTTGCCGAAGGTGTCGAAGGCTGGCGGAAATAAGTTTGGTCACCTCTGCCTCAAGAAAATAGTGCTTTGGAGGATGCGTAAAAAGTGACATGCGATGAAGAGAGGATAGAGCCATGGTGGCGTACATCAGAGAGGGAACCTGGAGGGACATTGGTAGGATGAAGGCGGCCGCAAGATTGCTCTTGCACATAGGAATAGCAATTGACCTTCGAAGCCTGAGTAGCGAAATGATGCAGTAGTATTCTGGTGTTTGGTGATAAAGGCGACACTGGTCCCAGAGCTGGTATGGTTCCGATATCTAGATTATTTGAAGGAACTGTTAATATAGATACCGTTGATATGGTATCGGCAGCAGTGGGGGGTGAATCTGAGAATGATTAGTATTATTCTGCGGAAAATCTATCATACGAATCCTACTGTTTGTCTTTCGGGTCGATTGGCCCCCGTTGCGACGCGGTACGCGGCCTCCCCATTTCAAAGCTATTGTATATTCACAAGTCTTGCTAGCATCTCGACAACGAATGCAGGTGGGCTTGGCTTCATCGCATTTTTGACGTCTCCGCTTACAGCGTGTGCATCCATGATGAGATCGAGCCATTGAAATGTGTGAGAAATGGGCTTAAAATTGGATCTAAAATCTCCGATGGTGGAAAAAGCGCGGGCCGGTGGAAGTGCTTTACTGAGGGTACTTTTGTTTAGGCGGTGACCCTATATCAAATCAAGTACCCATTCAAAACGCACTAGCGCACTTACAGTAATCATTAGGAAATGTCGCAAATATTCTGTGAGCGAAGATATGATAATGTATTCATTGTCTATAGCTAACTAAAAGGGCGCCCAAACAAATTGAGACATTCTCCCAGAATCCCCCCCCCCCCCTGTGCGATGAAACATATGCATTGGGAAACCTTGTTGGCGGGCAACTTATAATAGGTACATTTCGTGTTCAATCGATACCTAAAAGCCTTCAAGACGCTTAATATACATTGGCTTACGCAGTCTAGGCCCAAACCTCTGCAAAATCATATAAGCAGGAATGACACCAAAGGTACAAATAATACATTGAGCGGCGAAGGTCCAGGTATATCCTATGCAGCAGTTAGATGACGGCCGGTTCGGAATGAGTAAGAACACACTTACCTGAAGCTTCAATCCAGTAAAAGATAAACCATGGATTGATAAACGCTGACATCTACAGCTATATATTAGCACAAGACGATGGTTGAATGCATGTTGAACTTACATTAATGACCACGGAGTAGAAAGTGATGACCTCGTTAGCGTATTCAGGATAGTTATCCACAATATATGCCGATAGTATAGTGTTCCCCATTTGCAGTCCTAGTGCATCTGACACCCTCGAAGTAAGTATGAAGATTGTTTTAAACGCTGGTAATAACTTACAAAGAAAGAATGCAACCTGTCCAGTCATCCAGTGCCAATTACCATCCACGGATAGGCCCCAAAGTACCAATCCAATCGAAGAGATGACAGCAGCTGGAAACCCCAGATAAAGCCTCATCTCTGGAACTCTTTTACCATTATTTCTTCGTGTTAATATCACCATAATCTTATCGCTAAGCGCTCCGGAGCATAGAAGTTCTGCTGCTAGAAGGCCAATAAGAAGTCCGAGTAACTTAGCACCTTGGATATTTGGTGCATCGGTAGCATACGCATCAGGAACGAGGGTCGTAACACTTGTAACCCTTGGTAAATGTTAGCAGCGCCTGTATATAAAATGATGCTATAACTTACCACCAGTATTGGAAGAAGCAATACGACATAACACTGATAACAATCGTAGGATAATTGAAAAGGCGGAGGAACTGCACGGCAGTCATCCATGGCTTTGGGTGTGGAACACCTGGAACCTTCTTTACACTCTGTAAAACCACTTTAGCTTTGAAAATTTATCACGGAGACGGGAAACTTACCAAATATCCAAGTTGTAGCGTCCTGGGGATATTAACAGGGAGTGACTGCAATTGCCCACTTTCAGAGAGAATAACTGCTTCGCGTGGGTACAAGGTCTCCGGCAGAAAGAAACACTGTGTGAGGAAGAGAACCGCAAAAAGAATCGTGACGTGATAAGCAACCCATTCGCCTGAAGTTGCCAAAAGTCCACCAACTATCTTGAGGTCAGGAAATGTTCAAGAGTGAGTTGCTGAAAAAGGGTTGACTTACTGACACCTCCTATGACGGTTCCACAATTGGCAGCAATAGCCCAGATTCCAACTCGCTTCCCCCTTTCATGCTGCCACGAGACATCATTAATGATAACGAGTCCGATGTTGGCAGATGGTCCTGCCCCAACTCCCTGGAAGAATCTCGCTACCATGTAACCTCCAAAATTGATCGTCTTGATAGAAGTACACCCACTGGCAACGACAGCCAAAGCCGTGCTCACTATCAATACCGGTCGCCTTCCATACGTATCCGCTAATGCGCCTACTAGAAGTGGCCCGACAGCAAGACCGAGGCATGGGATTGCAAATGTCCAGGATACTTGCGAGTAAGTGATGTCGAGCTGTTCCTCAAGGAAGGCGAATGATGGAATCGGAGCAGTCGTGAAGTACGTTAGCATGAAATAACTATATACCACAATGCTAATACAAATGTATTTCCGGAAGGTGCTCCAGTTCAACGGGTCCATTTCATCGCTCGTAGGAATTGGAAAGAGCGGTTGACCGTCTGGATCAAGCCTGACGTTGGCGCAAAACCCATTCTCAACTGTGTCATCAGATTTCGATACTGCCGTGGCGATCTCGCCATCTTTGCTTTCGCGAGCTTCTGGGAGACCCATGGTGGATAGCTGAAATACAATTATGGAGTAGAAGGGAGTTAAAAGATTGGCTACGATACCCACCACATAGGTAAACCTATTCTGAAAATGCAGATCTGAAGCTCAACTTATAACAACCGTGATTAGACATCTCGCCAATGATTTGATGCTTCACTCGTGCCTATCGCCGTTGATAGCAGAGATAACATACGTATTGCAAAGCGCGCGAGGTAAAGCGTTATTGATATGGGGCTTGATGCAGGGGTAGCGTAGCCTATCCTTACATGATTACAGCTCCTCGACATACCCGATGTAGTTTACGGCAGTTGCAACAAAGCAAAGATGGGGTGGTAGCTCCACAACGCCGGCTTATCGTAGATTATAACAATTACTTATTACCGAAATCTCCACGTCTCGTAAATTGCCCGAAAGGTATATTGCAGTTCTCTTCTCTAACTTCTACTAATACCTGTGAGTGTTTAGGGGGTTGGAGGCTAGATCTTAAAAAGAAAGTGCAAGTACGCTGCAATTTGGCATTTAAACGAAACGTAGAAATGAAACTTATCGATCAATAGCTTCTTATATATATAAATGACAAGTTTTATAATAGGCTGTGCTCTATAATACTGCGAGGGGCGTAACGCTTTATTTTAGCTATTTCGGCTAAGACATATTCTAACCCGAGGTAAAGTCACTAAAGTTGTATAATATAAAAAGGACTTTTGTAATTAAACTACTAATTAAGCACCTTTCATATACCTGGGTACTTTTTCTGTCTTGTTCAATTACATAGTGCACGGTAATATTATAAGCTGGAGTTTTATGAGCTGGAATTGCTAGAAGTTTTAATCCGGAGGAATTCTTTCCGGCATAGGCTTAGTAGAAGCCGATTTGGATAAATCCACGTATTTTCCCCAAAAATATCTCCTGGACTTGCTCTATCGACTCCCTGTGGGCAAAAGATAAATATCTCCTCCACTTGCCGCTTTCGGCGAAGCGCTCTGACTGCTTTGACCATAAATGTCTCGTACAGTAGTAAGGCAAGACTCGGACTCAAGTACTATGAATTTTCCGGATCCCGTCGTACTTGGATTCATGGTTTACATCAACTTTATGGGCCTGTTGTTCGACTTGCCCCCAACGAATGCTCGTTTGCCAATTTTGAGGGCATGAAAGAGATCTACCAGAGTGGCGGGAGCGGGTATGATAAGACTGAGTTTTATGATTTATTCAAGCAGTTCGATTACAGAACTATGTTCTTGACGCTGAAGAAGCATGATGTAAGTGTCACTTATCTAGTTAATACACGTTTATTACTAATTTTTAGTTCTGAAGCATGCCCAACGCAAGAGGTTGTTTGCGGACCGTTATACAATGACAAATATCGTTCGTCCTGAGATTATTCAAGGTATTCAGGCACGTGCGGAGAGTGTACTCAGCAAGAGTGTACTCAGCAAGTGTAAAGAATCTATAGGTGGATATCTTGACGTAGGGGTCACCACAAAACCCATGGACCCATGGGG
>QGMF01000926.1:0-13358 GCA_007821475.1 Lachnellula arida
CCCACCATACGAATGCGCAAACACAACCACATCCTACTTACCCTATCCCTCTATCAGCGGCAATTAACAGCCCCCTTTCCCGCGTCTTGCCCTCCGAAACATCGTTCGCGCAGGACGCGGAGGGGTTGAGCGACGGCGTGGAGGCGTAGATGGTGGGGTAGATCGTAGCCGGCTTGGTGGAGGTAGGTCGGCGAACGCGCCGGCGAAAAATACTATGGTTGGACGGGATGGTTCGGTAGGCTTTTTTTGAAAAATGGAAAAAGCTTTTCTGGAAGATGTAGATGTAGATGTAGATGTATATGTTATGTGTAAATAGAAGAAGAGGAAAATTCTTCGGGAGGAACAGAACTTTATATAGGTAGGATGAATAGGAAGTATGCGGTAGGGGCTAAGAAATCTATTAATACCCGCGTAGAAGTAAGCTTAGTGATCACTGATCACCGATCAAAATATGCATGAGACTTATCTTACGAAGGAGTTTTGCCAGCTCCTCTTCTCTTCTCATCTCTAATAGTATAATGTTTTACGGCCTCTTCCACAGAAAGTAGCTACTCTCGCGGTGGATTAGAAAAAGCAGCACCGATTTATAATATGCCAAGCGCGTAGGATATTAAAAGTTAACTATGGTGAATGCCGCTTTTGTCTATCCAGCATAGGTAAGAAGCAGGCTCCGAAGAGAGAATCGCCAACAGGGCAGTATCCGCGTGATGGGTTGTATTAAGAAAGTAGTCTGGGAATGTTATATGATAGCTTTAGGGTAACCGCTGATTGCTACTAGGTAACTTCTAAATACTCAGCTTGGCGCCAGGCTTGCATATATTTCTTCTTTTCGGCCATCTTTGCCTCATTCGGAAGTCACAACCCTTAGAAATCCAAGAACTTGAGGTTGGTTGAAGTAAAGTATAAAAGTATAGTACTTGAGACATCTGAGATTATCCTGCCTGACACTGTATCCGTTTATGTTTAATTCTTATAAATGAGATCACTTGAGGTACCAGATGTTGAGTGAAACACTCTTTTATTCTAATTTTGGTTCGTAACTACTATTAGCCATGAATTCATTTCTTCAATCATATCGTAAAGCGATTGAACCCCATGTGTCAAGGTAGGCCAGCCCAGCTTCGACTTGCAAAATGCAGTCTCAACTGGTCGGCAAATGAAAATGAAAATTCGTACAAAATTGACCAGTATTCGTGAGACCAGATGCTAAGAGCAGTCCAAGGCGAATACGCTCAATGTCAGAAAAGAAGGGTATATCGTACATGAAGAGGAAAAATGCATGGTGACCTGAAGAACCATATCTTTTCATCTTCCATCAAAATCGGTGCGCGTCACATTTAGCGAACGTGAGTGTCATATCGGCATTTCCCCTTGTCGCAAGAGTTGTCGAACCAACCCAAGCGAACATCGTCCATCCACCAGATCTTGGGTTGAGAAGCAACAGTGACGTTCATACGAACCTTGGTCAAATTACTAAAGGTATCGTCCAGTGTGACTGGTGTGAGAACACAGTCGTCAAGGGGTGGACAAGCTGGAACATCGATATCTTGGGTGGTAAATGGAACATCCGTGCCGGTGGCAGAATCCTTGTGGAAACCAGTAAATGTGAACTCGCAGTCAGGTCCCCTCGAGTCACAGCCAAGTGCAGCACCATAGAAGTTGAAGTTGAAGCACCCAGTAGCGCCACCATCAGCACCAGCGAAATCTGCAGAGTATCCGAGTTCCTTGGTATTAGGTCCGTGAGGTCCATTGGCATCAGTGCCGCTAACGTTGAAGTTTGGAACGAACTGTAGCAGAAAAGGGGCGGACTCTGGAAGGTATGGATCGGTCGGTGGTGGGACGACAGAGAAGCCATTAGAGAAGTCGAACTTGTCGTAAGGGTTGAACAATGGCATGGGTTGAATGGTGTTGGGGTCAATTCCCTTGCCGACAACAAGTGGAGGCAGATCGTCAAACTGTGAGGGTCAGCGATACCATTCAAGGATGGGGATATAAGTAGGTACTTACGTTTAAGGTGAAATCACCAGTCAATCCACACGAAGAGGTGTTAGTCGGAGCGGCGGATGCAGCGGTAGAGGTTGCATTCGAGGTTGCAAAAGTTGAGCTTGAGATTTGGCTAGTAGATTGGGTGGCCGAAGAAGCGACTGAGGTAACATTCGAACTCTTGGAAGCGGAACTTGAGATTTGGCTCGAGGACTGAGAGAGGGAAGAAGTGACCGTGGAAGTAGCATTCAGAGCCGCAGTAGCTGAGCTTGAGAATGTGCTAGACGAACGACGGACGGAATATGGAAGAACCACACTGGTATTACTTGAACCAGTTGTGGAGACGAGACCGATACTACTCTTGGTAGAAACGGTTGAGATGCTGCTGGTTGAGTTCAGTCCAATGGGAGCTGAGGTGTACACCGTCGAGAAAGAAACTGATGCTGGCGACGTGTAAACACCAGAGGCTGATCCATTTGCGGTAGGGCTTGAACTTGAGATGGTCGAGTTGCCATAAGGAGTAGGAGCCGAGGCACCACCGTTTGTACTGCTTAGGTTGCTTGTGGTGTATGCCTTCACAGAGGAGTGAGAAAGTGAAGTATCTTGACCACCGATAGCAGAAGCTGACACATCGGCATCCGTTGAGGCGTAAACTGGGGTAGCAATTGCAGGAGTTGTCTGGAATCCAGAAGCGGCTGCCAAGCTGGTCAATTGACTCACTGAGTGGGGCGAGTAGATGTCATAGCTGGAACTAATGACGAGACTGAGTGATGAGAGGCTGGTGACACCCAAACCAGACTGGGATGCCACGGTCCCAGTGGCGCCAGTAGCCCCAGAAACAATCGATGCAGTCGAAGATTTGTTCCATCCTCCAGCTCCAATGCCAGTGAAACTCAGACTACTCCCAGCAGAATAGGTAGACTTGGCAGAAAGGGTGTCGGCCAAGGTGGTTTCCACGCTGGTAGTGATGGTTGTGTGGGCATACACAGTGGTGGTGGGTTCAACGGAACTTGAAGACACGACAATGCCAGGGGCAGTGTGGATAGACTCAACGGAGCTTGAAGACACGACAATGCCAGGGGCAGTGTGGATAGACTCAACGGAGCTTGAAGACACGACAATGCCAGGGGCAGTGTGGATAGACTCAACAGTGCTTGAAGACAAGACAACGCTAGAAGCGGTGTAGATAGGTTCAACGGTGACCGTTACAACTCCTGTCAAGTAGACAGTCGAGTCAGACGGGTTTGGAGTCTGACCATCCAAGTATTTGGTTATGCCACTCTCAACATAGTAGCTGATAACCTCTGGGGAAGATGAGGTCTGGCCATATGGAGCGGTAGCGACAGTGTGCTCGGTGGCCGTGTCAGAAGCAACAGCGGCGCCTTGATCGTTATCAGAAGTGGGAATTGTGCGGGTTTCGGAAGCAGTTGTGGTTGTGTAAAAGGTGCTGATGGCGGTCAAGGTGCTTGTTGGGTTGGAGACTTCGCTGACCTGGACGGTAGTGTGCTCGGTGATGTACACAGTGGAGATCGAGGATACATCGTGCACGGTAACGGTGGAGGTCGAGGTCGAGGGTGCAGCAGTCAAGAAGACGGTGCTGATACTAGGAGCGCAGGTATCGGCGGCATCAAGACTTGAAGATATCAGCATTGATCAGATCAAGGCGCAACGTCAACTTACTTGGGAGAAGGAGCTGCTGCTGCGATGGCAGCGACACACCACACGCCGGCGAGGGTGCTCAGAGCTTGGTTGCGCATTTTGATGGTTATGAATTGAATGTCAATCGCTATTTATCGTGATCAAAGCAAAGTTGACTGTAAAGACTGTGAGAAGAGGAGTTGACGATGACCTGGACGTCGCAAGAGACGTTTGAAGGAAGAGGCCAAAAGAATGTAGGTAGAGTAGAAAAAAAGGTCAACGAGCGACGAAGAGGTTGATTGAAAAGAAGGCAGTTGGAAGTTGAAAAATGAATGTGTGGGAGGGAGGGGAAGTTGAAAGGTTTTCGTTTGCTTGCTTGTTGACGCAAGGCAAGTAAATAGACGAAAATGGGGCGACGAGCCGAGTCTTGCATTCACCCACCGCCTCTTTTTCTTTCTAAACCAACGAGGTGTGGACGAGGCACAATGAGCATAAGACAAAGGTGATGAACCACTGCTTCAAAGATCGGGCGTAGGACTGGAAGATTTCTCGTTTGCCCCTTCCTTTCATCATTGTACACTGACTTGACTTGTAGTGCTGAGGGTGGTACAAAGGGTACTTGGCAAAACAATTTAAGGTAAGATTAAGGCAAGGCAAGGTAGGAAAGAGCGATCGATAGAAGGGAAGCGGAGCAAACAAACGGGGATTGAATACACAATTGATACTTCCATCTCTATTCCTTTCCCGTCACCTCTCTTTTATCATGAATCACGTTGATGGCTTTAAGTTATTATATCCTCGGAGAGAAATGATAGAGCCAGAAAGACGGCTTCCTCGCCCTGAATGCAACCTGCACGCTGGCAGGAAACAGAAGTGCTGTCCTCCCGTCAAGTCGACGTTTCATCCAAGTCAGGTACCCGGTGGTGGAAATTTGACAGTTCAACGGCGTGGGACGAGAGAGCTCATGTGGCATTTATTGAGATTAAGTACTTTTCAGGACACGTGGATTTGAGCATTGCATGGCATGGCATGCAGGTTGGATGCTGGTCCCATGTGCACTTTACTGTTATCCTCGTACATCAACCTGGCATGATCAGAGTGCGCACAGCTTCCATTGGGATTCTGTTGATCGGACGGTAGTTCAAGTAATTAAAACTCATGAGTCATATTACAGCTTGGCTGTTCAACGTTAGCAAAGGCAGCGTGGGTCTTGCAATGAAACGGAAACGGTGGTACGAAAGTATAATCCCACGTTACCCACGCAATCTCGATGTGCTTCCATACTCCAGGAAATTATACAAGTACCACGGAAGATCAAGAAAGAAGGAATCCAAGTCCCTTTGCACATCGACAGCTCGATCTTTGGAGAAACTCTGGATGACTGGTCGTATTTAATCCAAGGGATAAATTGGAGGAGATCTGGCCTCAACACACGGCTGTCACGATGCTTCAATGAGATTCGGAGTTGACCACGGGCTCAAGTACTTGGACTGCGAGCAGGCAAGTAAGGTAGGTAGACAAACATGTACCTATATTTAGGAAGACATTGTTCATCAAAATATCTGAATATTATCCCCGGCATCGGGATGAAAATGCTGCTTCCATTCCAAGTACAGGGAGAAAAGCAAACATGTTTCCACTGAAATTAATGAAGTGTCGTTAAAATATAGTGAGATCTACACTGAAAGTGGGCTCCAGGGCAGATTTAGGTTCCATGCGGCTAGAGCAGCCGCCCAAGCAACCCTGAAAATCATCTAAGCTCGCAGGATCAGTGACGCCATAGCCATCTCTCCTCCACATCAACAGCCTCACCTCCTCTAAACCTACCGCGCTCTCTTCGCCCACCCGCTCCCCGAAAATGCCATCTGCAACAAATACCAACAACCCCACCGCCCGCACCACCGCCCTCCAACCACTCCGTCACATCGTCAGTGCCTCCTACCTCTACCCCTTCAAAGGAATCTACTTCTTCCTCACACACCGCGATTTCTACCCCCTCTTCGGCCGCCGTCTCATCCCCCTCACCATAACCTCCATCGTCGTCCTAGGCCTCCTGTTCACCTTCACCTACCTCCCGCAAGCCGCCTTCCTGCTGATATTCCACGGTCCTACCGCCTGGGTCAATGCCGTGTTTTTGGTGCTCGGGGAGGCGCAGGTGGTGATTGCGTTGCTGTTCGAGGCCTTGTTGGTTGATGAGACGTTGGTGGATGTTTTTGACGTTCGTTTTCTCCTATCCTCTCTTTCGTATCCCTCGCAAATCCAAGTCCAAGTCCAATCTCAAGTTCAAGCTATTCTTACTAACAGTACGTTTAAACAGGCAACACTAATCCACAACCACCTCACCCCCCTCATATTACCCACCCGCGTCCTCCACCTAGACACAACCCCGCTCTCCCCGCCCCGCACCCCCGTGCAATCCCTCGGTCCCCCCACAACCTCCTGCATCTACTCCCCCTTCTCCCTATCCCTCCTCCTACAATTCATCATCCTCCTCCCCCTAAACCTCATCCCCATCATCGGCACCCCCGCCTTCCTCATCCTCACAGGCGCCAAAGCCGGACCCCTACATCATTACCGGTATTTCCAGCTCCTGGGCTTGAGCAAGAAGGAGCGGAAGGCGGAGATTCGGCGCAGGAGGTTGAGGTATACTTGGTTTGGCAGTGTGGCGCTGGTGTTGCAGTTGGTGCCGGTGCTGTCCATGTTTTTTCTTCTCACAACGGCTTGCGGGTCTGCGCTTTGGGTGGTGGAGTTGGAGGCGAGGAAGAGGGAGGGAGAGAGGCTAGGCGGGGAAGCGCGAGTGGGGTACGACCCGGACGAAGTAGGGGATGAGGATTTGCCGCCACCGCCTTATAGCGATGATCCTGTTTAGAACGATGGCTTGTGAGAATTAATGTGCTATTTTTACCCTTAGACTCTCGAGTTGTATAAGGCTTTAGCGATAAGATATAGTAGACGCTACTACAGAACATGCCCAAACGGCGTCTCAACTAACTATTAGAAGAACTTCTTATAGATCTCAGCGAAAAAGACTAAGATTTAATCTTTATAACTCTACTCTTAACTTTTTTCATCCACCGAGAGGAATAGCATATGACCGGAGTAGTGTTCCGGCCCCTCCCTGCCTTACAATTTACGTGATGCGCTACAATATACGAATAGAGCCCCTGGCTGCTTGAATCGTTACAAAACCCAGTAAACTATAATATATAAGTATAATCTACACGGAGATTTTCTAAAATGTGCGCTTTACCAGGTGTGATCCTGCCTAGATACAATACCTGCCTGCGGGACCTACGGAAACCTATGCATTCTTTGTGAGTTCTTCTAACCAGCATTATTTTCCCCTGCTTATAGGTATTCTGGGTCTTGCTCGTCCCCGGATACCTTTCCTGTAAAAGTTCAGATGTACCACAGAGTACTATGCCCTTGACAACTTAATGGAAGACTCTAGCATGCAGAGTTGCATAATCAGTTAATAATATTATCACCTGTCTCTGTCACCAAGCCATGGACTTTTATCAAAAGTTTTCGAAACTATTAATAATATGGTACAGTACTAATGTACAAGACTCTAGCCGTTCTCTGCGGGAAGGTCAATGGAGGTCACTAGTATACCTATACCTATGTCCAAGCGTCTGGACTAGGACTGACGGCGAAAGAATCTGCCCTCGACGTTGTTCTGAAGACTGTCAGTCGGCGATGCAAGAACTCATACCGCGGCTTCCATACATGGAGAAGCTTGACGCGCTCGTGGCCCTTTTGAAAGCCGTCGTCCGAGTGTGCCTTGGTGAACTTATCGCCCGCATTAGGACCTTCGTACGTCTAGATGGCGAAAGTGTGAGAACGAGAACGAGAACAATGCGATTATCGTATCTAGCCAAGAGAGGCTGCGGTGCTCACCTCCACAATTTGCACCAGGTTGCCCTCGACGCTGGTCAGAACCTCGAATGTATCGCAACCCATCGTTAGGGCTCGGGGCTTGTGCGTGGTGAATATATCGACCAGCTCGTCGCGCTCAGCCGGACCGAGAGCGCTCAGCGCGCAGATGAATGTCAGCGGTCCATCACCGGTTGGGACCGTTGGACGCTTGGCTTTGTATTTGTTGGGTGGGATCTGCGGAGTGTCGGTGGGCGCTGTGGTTTCTTCGGTGGAGGTGGAGGACATGGTGGGTAGGCAAATTCAAATGATGGGATCGTACTGTACTTGAAGGTCACGAGGATCTAGATGGCACTTGGGATGGAATAGATGGTGATGCACTCACTGTGAGGGCTTCGAAGCTGAGAAGCCGCTTATCTACTACGCATACTACATCCGTGGAACGAACAAGCGTGCTGGGTTTGTATGTGAAGGATGGCCAATGTATGATCCCCGGCTGGCTATCCTCGTGATCTGATCAATCGAGATTATATTGCTGGAGCATGCAAGCTAACCGTGGTGTGGAGAGAGCTACCCGACCACTTCCCAGTGGTGGTGGTGTTCACATCGATTTGGTGACCACATCGCTTTGCCCAACCACCACAGGGGGGTGGTCGGGCGTGGAGCGAGTGGGGGCGCCAACGGGTACCCCACCTGGGTATTTTCCGGGGAGAGACACCCTATGGAACGTTGTGAAGCTAGTCATCCACGGCATGGTCTTCTGGAAGCTGGTCTCTTTATCGGTCGATTAGATATAAAGGAGGGTGTCGATCATGTTGAAAGTAAATTCTAAGCAGAATTTCCGCACAAGGCATTGATCTCTCTCTCTCTCTTCCAGACACATCGGATTTAGGACAGACCTACCGGTTCAAGCAGAAGCATGGCAGACCTGGAAGGTTCAAAGACCAGTGCGGGCGAGATCGTGCATGTGGAGATGGTGGATGATCTGAAGGATATTGGCCACCATACTGCTGCATCCCGAATTCTCGCGATCCAGTCGTTAGCTCTTTCCCAGAAGGTGGCCTCCGAGGGTGGATGGCGGTCGCAGGCGCCTTCTGTGTCATGTTTACAACAAGTGGATTTGTATGTTATGCGCCCGATCCGATACTTCAGTCGATGGACAGTTTCAATAGGAGGCTAACTGGATGCGCTTGGATAGACATATGGATATGGAGTCTTCTTGGTATGACCTTACGTGCTCCTCATGACCTTTGACTTTCACCACTGGGCAGATAATGACTTGGAATAGAGCTATTACTCACTCGGCTTTCTGAGCGATCACAGCATCTCTCAACTCGCTTGGATCGGTTCCAGCGCTCCTTTCATTCATTCCATCATTGGTATGCCTGTTGGCAGGCTATACGATGGTATCTTGAGCCCCCCCCGTAGAGCGGACGGCAGGTTAACCGTTACATAGATGGGTACTTTCGACATCTCATAGCTGGGGGATCTTTTCTATATGTCCTTGGTATTATGCTTCTCTCGTAGAGAAATCCCTTGGAGCGATGACTATTGACTAACGAATATACATTATCTAGAATCTGCACCAAGTACTACCAGGTTTTCCTATGCCAAGGTCTTCTTATTGGGGTATTTTCTCTCCGAATCCAAGCTACAACTAGCAGAATTGCTAACCGCTTCCTAGCTGTCAACCGGGTTCCTCTCTCAGCCGACTATGTCAGTTCTAAGTCATTACTTTGAAAAACGCCGGGCGTTCGTCATGGGCATTGCTACGAGTGGAGCATCGCTGGGAGGCGTTGTATATCCAAGTATGTACCATGAGACAGTTGCTGCTACGCGATATGTACTGAAAATATCTCCTCATTCCAGTGCTGCTCAACAACCTCTTCACACAATACGGTTTTGCTTGGGGCGTTCGGATAGGTGTGTAGATCATCTCTCAATATTCCCAAATTTCCCATCTCCCCTTGTGCATATCTAACGTTAGTAAAGCGGGCTTCATGATCTTCGCCTTGCTGATCTTTGCAAATTTCGCCATGACTACGCGCCTGCCAACCCGCCATCGTGGTCGTGCCACCGTTCATGCGGCATCCTCTGGGGACCTCATAAACGCTGTCGCACCTGAAAACATTCCTAAAATCAACTGGAAGACGTTCCTAAACCCGGCCTATGTGATATCAATTATCGGTATGGCATTTATTATGGTTGGCGCCACATTTCCAGTAAGTACGGTTTGTAGCGTTAAACACTCGGAATATCTGACGATCCTCTAGTTTAGTTACCTCCAAGTATTTGCCGAGGCAAACCATGTTATCGACGAGAACTTTGCGTTTTATGTTGTGAGTAATGATACGCACTTTGATGGCCGGATGGATATATCAATGATTAACCCCCGAAAAGCTGTCTATCATGATGTCGGGCTCTGTTTTCGGTGCCTCTTTCTGGGCGTATGTAGCAGATCACTACGGTTCCCTCAACGTGGTTATCTTTGCAATCTTCATTTGCGGTGGTCTCCAGTGGGCCTTGCTTGGAGCAAATATCCGCGTTGCAGTAGCCATGATCGGTGTCATCTACGGCTTTTTCAGCAGCGCGGATCAAGCTCTGATGACTCCTGTGTTCGCCACGCTCTCTCTGAATGTCACCGAGCTAGACCAACGTATGGGTTACGGCTACTTCCTCATTGGTATCGGGTCGTTAGTTGGTCTGTCTCTCCTTCCAGTCCACAAAAAAGCTCCAGAGAAATGTTCACTCTAACATAGCAACTGCAGGTCCCCCAATCACCGGCGCCCTTCTCGGTGCAGATAAAGTGTGGTGGAAAGCCATTCTCTTCAGCTCGGTAAGCCCTTGACACCGTCTCCCGAGTTCTAATCTCTGCTGACAGACGACGCCAGCTCGCCTCTTTCGTAGGTGTAGGCTGCCTTGCAGTTGGGCGGCAGCTTTTGATTCCACGCTATAAAACCTATCGCATTTAAGAGAGGCCGGTTAGCTACGAAGCGCTAGTTTAGCTTTAAATATTTTATATGTATTGCTGTGAGAAATTCTAGCGTTTTGGTAATTATTTCGAAGTGAGAAACTAGGGAGCTAGGAATCCCATCCCCTAGCCCCAGCCCCTATATTAGCCGAGCGCATAGTGTTGGGACATATATGTCATAGGGGCGATACCGAAAGGCTTTGCAGTCATGTGACTTAGCGCATAATGACTAAGCAGCGATAAGGTTATCCCCATCGCTGCAGCCGTAGCTAGAACCCTCCTCCCTATATATAAATGAAACCATAGATATAATATATATAACACTAGTACTAGTATAAGAATAAGAAGAGAGAAGTGATCACCCTATAATACTAACACTAATTAGTGGTTATCTCACAGGAGAGACTATAGAGTAGAAAGGTGTTAGAAGAAGAGGCAGAAAAGATAATATTACTAAGTAAGAGTGTTAGTATTCTCTAATAGTCTAAAGGATAACTAGAAATATTAAGAATACTACCTCTAGTACCTCTTTATTAAGCGCTACTTCTTTGATATAATATAAGCTATATATTAAATATAATAAACCTATATTTATTATTAAAGGATAAAGATCCCTAGGAAGTTTATTAATAAAGTTAACTACTAGATATAGAAGGAACTGCTAGATCTATAATACCCTAATAAGATTATAAAGAGAATAGTTAATAGATAGATTTTATTTAACTAGATTAGGTTTAAGAGATCTAGATATATAGATAAGAAGTTATAAGAGAGATATTAGGAGAACTTTAAGGGATAGACTAAGTAGATCTTTAAGAAGGGGGACTCTAAAATAGTCTCTAAATTTTGGGATTTCCTCTAAGGTCGTGGAGTCTTTATTAAGAGAAAAGGAAAGAAGATTGCTATAATGCTAGCTAAGCTCTTAGAGGAGGAAGAAGTAATTAAATAGACACCTAATAATATTGCTAAGGAGATATATAGTAATAAGCACTTCTATTTAAAGATAAATCTAGCATTTAAGGATATTAACTTTAATAATATAATATTATACGTTTTAAGTCGACCTTTATTGCTAGAGGATAAGAAAGAGTAATAAAACCTTTAGTCGAATAAACTCTCTAATATGCAACTAGCGGTTTTAATAGACCTTTAATTAGATGCGTAACTAGTAGTTTTAATAGACCTTTAATTAGATACGCAACTAGCGGTTTTAATAGACCTTTAATTAAATACGTAACCCCTAAATATATTACCTTTAGATGCGTAACCCTTAGATGCGTAACTATTAGTCACGATACTACTACTAATACCTTTAAAGAGAAATAATAATAACGTTTATACACCTAATACTTATTAAATCCCTATTGCTTATTAAACTCTAGATATTTATAGATTAAACGTTAATCTGCTTAGAGAATATAGAGATAAGATATTAAGATATTATTCTTTAGACTAAACTTATAACCTAAATATAGCGACTAAAGCTGCGCGTAGTTAACCTATAGCTATAAGGTTAGCTGTGATTAAAGATAAGATTCTCGAGAAAGATATATAGGTATATATTAAGGAGCGAAGTAATTTAAAGAAGGAGGCAGAATAGCTAAAGAGGCAGAAGATATTACTTTAGAGAGCCTAAGATAATCTTAATAAAGAAAGAGTCTAATTTAAGGATCGATAGCGTTAAGCTAAGCATCAAGCTCTACTACCTTAAGTATAATACTATTAGACTATTCTAGATAATCGCGTCGAGTAATATATATATAACCTCCTTATAGTTTAACTAATTAATTATATACTACTGCTATAAAATAATAACCTTACAAAGTAGATTATTAAGCTTTTAAAGCTATACTTAGATGTAAGGAAGTATAGTATTGGAACTTATAATATTCTAGGGTATAAGTTATAGATCTTCTTTAAGCTATATTAGCTAGTTAGAATATAACCTTAGGATTACGATTAGGTAGTACTAGTTATACTAAAGGGAAAGGCTAAGCAGTTCTTCTATAGCTAATTAGCTATCTTGAACCTAATATTTAATATTATTATTACTTATATATAAACTAACTTCGAGATACTAGAAGTGCGCGCGTTTTACTTATAATAATAGTAATAGATAACTTTCCTCTATATAATTACTAAGAACTATAATAAGATAAAGGCTAAATACTTTAAGCTTATAGTTAATAAACTTTAGAGTATTTAGCTAGCTTTAACTATAGATCTAAGGCAAAATGATAGCTTAAGGAACTACCTTATCTTAGTATATAAGGGTATGCTAGAATGCGATTTCGCGCTCTATAACTCTATAGAGATATATAAGAGACTTTATGCGCAGATTAGGACTGTAATTAGAACTAGCGCGAGGAGTAGAGCTATAGTATAAGTATTCTTTATAGTATATAATAGTGATACTAGTAATAAGGTCTATAACTAAAACTATACTAATTATTAATATAGTGGACGAGGAGCTAATTATAGAGGAACTAACTATAGAGTACCCCGAAATAATAGTAACTTTAGAGATAATTAAGGAGGAAGACTATATAAGAGTAATTACGATTATAGTAAGCCTACTAAGAAGAAATGCTACGTCTACGGAAAGATAGATTACTAGTCTAATAGGTATACTATAGATAAGCAAAAGATTGCATATATATAATATAAGCGCGACAATGGTTATTACTATTTAGAGGATAATATAGCAATCTACTACTAGAGCTTCTTAGCAGAATATAAAGGAGGCAATGTATTTAAGAATAATATAAGTAATTATAACGCTTATATTATTAATACTCTATAATAATTATCTTAGGAGTTTAAGTAATTAGTAATTAAGGAGAGTAATCTAAGCACGGCTGTAACGATTATGCTTTCTGGTCTTCCCTGG
>QGMF01000927.1:0-13359 GCA_007821475.1 Lachnellula arida
CCTTTATCTGGAAGTGAGAAGACTCCATGCCTAAGTATACGAGTGCGCTGGCAACCTTCGTGGAGGAAATGGAAGGGAAGTCACTACGCAAGCGACGTCGTAGGCCGTCTAGTGGCAGTCCTCGTTCCAGCTTGCCAAGAGAAGGGAAAACATCAAGTAATCCGCTGCGATAAAGTTCCGACCGCGGCCGTTTACAAATGATACTCTGAGCAGGAACTTTCCCCCATACAAGGATCTCCGTGTTGTATATTGCTTTCCGTCCAAGACGGCACTTCGAACGCAGGTCGTTACATGTGATGTAGCTTCCTGCCGTCAACATCCAAGGACAAATGAGGATGATAACGACGTCCGCCTCATATCGATAGGCACAGAAGGCTATATGGAGAGCGCGTACGAGGTCGTTCGTCAGTGACAGAAATGGCGTGGGGTTGCGGTTCGAGAGTATCGCGTGCCTCTCGATATGTGTACGGAGGTCAAATATATTCAAGGTTTCAAAGGTCGGTGGTAGATACAATCTTAATCGAAGATTCCCATGCGATTCGGGCAAGGAACCTGAGTAGACTACTCTATAAAAGATCGGTCTTTGAAATGAGTCTGCTGGGTGCTGTCCATAGCTGTTGAATAATTCTCGTTCTCCGCAGCCAGTATCAGCGCACAGAAAAGAATGGTAGTAGAGGATCATACACTGTTTCTCATATCCAGAATGGCCTCAGTAGCATCGTCATAGGGGCTGCGCATCTTGTCGCCCAAATACAACTCGCTGAAGGCATCCTCAACCGTCGCTTCTGCCAGCATTGGAAATTGTAGAGGCTCCGATTTTAGTGGTTGCGCACCGATGTGGCGCACCAGGTACCATAGTACCTCCAGCCACTTTAGCCTTTATGCCTAAGGCTTTATAATTGAAATTACGGCGTAAATATTGCGGGGTTGTTTCGCACTAGCCAACATCGTCACTCGCTTCGATCCGAGGTACAGATCCGCGTGGCGGTCATGCATGAATTTGCGCGCCACAGCAGCCACAAAACTGATGACGATTTCCTACATACGTGTGAGGTTTTGAAGCTCAGATAAGACCATTCTATAAATATTAGGGGATAGTAAAAGCTCGGTGGTAGAGCTGTAGTAGAGGAAGTCTGTTACGCTATAAAAAGAGACTCTTTGCAAATCAAGCGTGAGAACGACGACGTGAACGTGATTTTCTCGTGGGAAAAGTTCAAGTTGTCCGGGAGTGGCCACGGAATATAACTTATAAAGAAAATATAGAAGATATTGAGATGTGCACAGGTTTTAAGATGTTTGAAGTCAAAGTACCTACCATTTTTTCCGGCACGTAGGGTTTTCCGGCACGCAGGGATGGACGTTATACTACTTGTATTGATATTAATCTAGTAGAAGGCGTTAGGACATCTGAGGAGAGTGTCAGTTACAGCGGAGGTCAAGACTTGAATAGTGCTGCTATCTCTTCCGAGCTTTTCACTGCCTTTGTTACAGTTCCAACATTATAAACATTTATCTAGCTCTCGTAGAATTCTTGATTAATTTCAGATAATTTAGGATATGACTTAGATATTACTATTAAAATATGTACTTCCACGGAGATAAAAATTCGATAGAGGCAGCCAGTGAATCAACGGTGGTGACTTGAGCTCGGGGCAGAGCGAAGCAAAAGAAGGTGGTTAACTTAAATCATATCTGACAACGATACTAATAATTTGACTCCCGCAACCATGCACTAATGTTCCTTCGTCAATTATTTGACTCATCAGATCTTATCCCAAGATTTTCTAACTCGTCCACTAAGCTAAGACATTCATCTTCATTTCCAGATCCCCCTTCCTCTTCATTGGAATCATTATCAGAGTTGAAAGCCGACGGCAGGAATGTTGCTTGACTGTCTTCACTATCTTCACTGTCTTCGGTTCTATCATCCACAAAGTCTTCTTCATATTCATTATTGTCGTCGTCACTCTCACCGTCTTCCACACTATCATCATCCACTTCCTCCTCATCCTCTTCCTCACTACTATGATCAATTTCATCCTCGTTGTCCTGTTCATATTCTTTTTCTTCCCATTCATCCTCCTCCTCCTCTTCGACGACTTTGTCTAAACCATTTAGCGGAGTGGCTGAATTTTGCCGGTCTACGATAAAGGTGCTCCTTAATTTTCTCTGTGAGGATGTGGTCATGTTTGTATCGTGGCTGGAATCTCATTAGATGATTTCTTTCTTGTGTTGGCTGATAACCATGTCTAAACTTATGAGAGCTCTATAGCAACCATCTAGTAGATATCAATTCCAATTAAATAGTACTGTATTAATACCTTCAAAATTCCAGAATATGCTGACAGACCGTCATCTTCTTGATAGTGTCGATGACCAGTTCTCTTAACGAGAATAGGAAGCTGTTATACCTACCCTGGTCTTCAATATTGGATCGTGAGGACTTTAGTCTACACTTTAATTAACCTGCACAGGTCTTCTTATGCAGGTAAGATTAGATCTATTAATAATTCTCAAATAAGGTATGACTGGTAGCTACATCACCTAGCCGGTCCTAAATTTAGCTTCTCCAGAACATGTATTATTACTGTTGCCGATGTGATGCCACACAAACGACATTAAAAGAAGGCATAACGTAATTCTGGGTAACAATATGGCGAGATAGTCGGAGAGGCGTGCTGTTATGGAGATAGATGGCCGGTCTAGTTCGTTCGGTAACTTCAGTTCTTGTTTCTGCTGTGGCAACGCCGCTCGATCTGGGCTATGGTCAGATGTTAAACCCGCATGAGGAAAATGTTGGTGGTGGAGCTGGCTTTGAAGAGAGGCATAACACATGTCCTGCGGTATTTCCGGCAAAATTTATAGGAGAACAACTTAGTCTCTGCCTGATAGTGGTCAGCGAGCAAGGCATTTCGTGGACAGGATAAAAGTGTGGGTAGTGGCAGACTGAAGTTGATATCTGGGCTGAGTTATAGAAGTTATCAGTTAACATATGGCATTTCACAATCGCTATTCGTATTACCGACATTCCAAGCATAACAAGTGGTGACATTAGTTCAGCTTGCAGTCTTTAAACAAGTGCTTCGTTAATATAACCTCGCATGTATCGCATCAGCCTTTCCCTTTCCATCTTAATATCCCCTAGGTCGAGTGAGAATATGATTGCTGTTTTTCCTGGGAACCAACTTGTCTCTATCCTTCCGCTTCTGCTCTTAACTTGGCACAACTTTCCTGAACAGTATCTTGCATCTTCTGGTGTTTAGTACTAGCAGGCAATTGGCTAGTACGGCTCTATCGCTTTCTGCTTTCATCCATTTCTCTGCGCAACCTTTCGTCGTCTGCTCCTACCCTAAACTTAGCCCACCTTTCTTGCATGGCAGATTGTTTCTCATCTCTCGTAATATTATCGTGTCTTCTTCTCCCCTCGAGCACCTTATTATAATACGATAATATTCAATAGGTACAGTCGGAGTTGCTGGGTTGGAATGACAACGAGGAAGAACGTTTTCGGAAAGAGTTTCCTCAAGACGAGTTAGAATAGTCTAAAGGTCAAGGGAGCTAAGCTACGTAGCTTTTTCAAACGCCCACATATCAACAGTCAACGACAAGCTTTCTATAGACATTTCAAGTAAAATTCGGTTTGCAATATGTTCCTTGTCGAATGAATAGTGTAATTCTCCTGATAGATGATTCCAATCACCAAATTCGACGCCTGGACTATCATCTTCAATCATTGCAGCGTACCCACAGAAAAATTCTTCTATAGTCTCTCCAGGCTCCTCATCGAACAACTTAATAGTTGGGTTAAAGTCCTTCCTATTAATACCAAGTGCAGCTCCTATCTTCCTGAAGAGCTTTACTTGCTCCTCCTTCGTCGTGCACCTAAGGCCGCCCGGAATATGAACTAGTGCTACAATATCCGTAGCAGCAGCTTTACCAACTATAATGACTTTCGGAACCGGTTTGCTTAAGAAGAGGCTTCTCAGAGACTTCTCCAGGTCAGCTAAGTCGACTGGCTTTACGGGTATGTAGCACAATTGAATGCAATCCCAAACATCTGGATCGTCGGTCGATAGAGGCTTTTCGTCGTGACCAGACTCCATGGCACACCGCGGTTGTAGATCGTCTATTCTAGGCTATAAGGGATAGATCGCAATAAGAAGTGGTAGAGTTGTTGTAGGCTGATCGCGTGTACTACTATCCCCCCCTCAATAAAGAGCATTTGTGGTTCAACCACAATACGTAGAAATCTATAGAACTGAATGGCTACAGCCCTTATAGTAACACCCAGTTCCAGCTTCCTACTTGTAAACTGTTTCAACTTTCCAAGTGTCAGCATGCCAAGACGCTTAGGTCTACACTAGAGAAAATTAGAACTAGCTCGCTCTACTCTCTCCCCGCCGCTTTTTCAGGCTCAGGCTGTAATATACCCGAGACTAGCTCTTTAGGATGCCGCTGCACGCCCTCCGTCAACTTCCTCTTCCGCCACTACCGCGATTCTCCAGTAGTATAAAAGTTTACACTTCACTTTAGGATATAGTATAGTACTAGTAGCTTTGCACAATTTGCTTAAGTTACGTTACATTTCATCCAAACAATATAAGCTGCATCAGTGGATTTCAACCACTACTACCACCACAAAGGTAGGGTTCCATCTCTTGAGCACTTGCATAGAAAGTTCTATACTAATTCATATAAGAAGGATTCTAGCGCAACAGATATTCCGAAGAAAGAATTATCATCGCGAATATAGATATAGATATAGTATTACATCGACATCGTGAGCAACTTTTAGAGGATGTGAAGAAGGATTTGTCTAGATCTTTCTATTCTCCAAAAACAATTTATGCCTTATCTGAGCTACCATATCCTCTAGCTTCTGATACTAAGGCAGCTGCGAAGCAAACAGTGTTGCGTCTCTAGAGGGAGAATCGACAGAGGCCTAAAGTTACGAACTTCAAAAAGAAGTGGTTATCGACGACGGATGATTCAGAGAAGGTACAATTCGAATACCGGTTCTTTTACTGGCAGAAAGAGATTATGCGCCTGGAAACCATCGCCAAACGAGAGGATTGGGTAATCGATACAAAAGAAACAGTGAAGGAACATGTTGCACGCATCAGGAATATCCTCGGTAACAGAGAGATTGTTAAACAGCCTGAACCCATCGGCGCTACAATTGGAGCAGATGGGAAATTGGATGGAGGTATTGTTCTATCACGAAGACCGGGTGGAGAGGATACTATTGAGTCGGAGTATTCACTTGATCCCGCGGAGGCAGATCGATCATATGTACGAGATATCATTGAGTAAATGCGGGTTCTGTTAGGTACTAGGTACTCTATTATTTTTCCCTTTTTGCCTATAATTTCTTTATCTATAAATCGATGGATCGCTAGGACTTGACAGGGTAATCAGCTATGCGGACTTTCTTGGTGTAAAAGGGAGTGGTAGATCCGTTATAGCAAAGATTATTCACGCTCGTTTGAAACGCGAATAGATATTATAGCATTCCAAAATTATGTGATTGTTCACTATTTCAGCCTCTTAAGTATGCACAAAGGCGACAGCGGAGAGAGACTACCGGATGAAGCAGCTCCTTCAGGCGCTGTGGACTATTCTCGCGAGACCTTGTTGATTAGTAGTCTAGCAAGATCACGGAGGAGAAAATGGTAGGATAAATTTGCACCAGCCTTCCTGAGAGATACTTTGGTTGATTTTCTAACTTTCCCACGAATTTCTTAAGTTGAGAAGACTTCTTTCGCATCCGTCCTATGAATGAATTGTATCATACGAAGCTCGCCCGATGGCTGTGAATCAGCCTGTGTCACCGCCTGATGTTCTGTTGTCCAACCTTCCAACCCTCATCCAACTATCGCTGCCATTAAAGGCCACGGCTCAAGGTTTTGTTAAGCCACTAGGCGCTACTATACCTCGCGAGGGATTTTCTGATTGCAAAACAGGCCTATTCTTACACCATCCCTTTTGGCACTGCTGAGGTAGAAAAGCCCTAAGGAGTTACTTGCCGGCACGCAAGAGCTTCTACCTTGCTCCTTTACTGATCGCGCGTGTAAGTTATCAGGGTCGAAAGATAATTTGGAATCGAGTCGTAGTAGCTTTGAGGTTGCTTCTTCTTTGTTGTGATAGGCTCTGCACACAGCTTAAACCTTAGTGGCGTAATCGATGAAAGATAGAATAGCTTGGATTGTTTATACTCACATACGATGATCTTTAGGCCAAGTTTTCCCTTCTCTTTTTTTCTCAATCAACTCTCAGATCTTCAAACCTCCCCGACTCCTAAATATTAGTGTTTGGACCCGTGTCTTCCAACTCCTCGACCAGCAACTCTCTAAAAGCAACATACTACATATCTGACATTTTCAGCACAATCCTATATGCTATTGTGGTTCGTCGCATCAAGATTGCAGTCGTGGCTCCTTCGGAAACCCCCCCCTCCCCCCCCACGACGGGTTCTGAAAACGGCTTGAAAAATCTATCCTCTTTAGTTGGTCACTTGCTCGATAAATAAAATGGCTCAGATTACTTATACTTACTTTGAATAATCTTGGCGGGTGCGGTAACGCAAATAATGTCGTGTTTACTTTAATGCCTTCAATGTTGTCGCCGGTCAGCTTCGAGCGCACGGGCCTCCGGACCTCACATCGTGAGATCTGTCCTGTCGACGAGCTTCGATGAATAACCACTCTACCGCTTGTAGAGCGTCTGCTAGCATCTCTCGTTGCAGCACATTGCTGAAGATAGCCTAAGATCTCGAATCCCATCCAATCTCCTCGACAACTTCCGACGCGGCGATGAGCGACCTCTACCCTCTCTATGAAGACGAATGGGATCCTTTCGACGACGAAAGTTTCAGCTAGCAATAAACATA
This sequence comes from Lachnellula arida, assembly GCA_007821475.1. Classification (NCBI taxonomy): domain Eukaryota; kingdom Fungi; phylum Ascomycota; class Leotiomycetes; order Helotiales; family Lachnaceae; genus Lachnellula; species Lachnellula arida. The sequence continues at coordinate 6,890 of QGMF01000927.1, forward strand.
ACAGGATAACAAGCTTGGCTTCTGTCAGCTCTCTGATTGGGATGAAGAGAGGACATACGATGAAGATCCGCCGAGATATATACATTACTCAATCGAGTGGAATGTAAAGGTGAATAATAGGGAGGTTTCGAAGGAGACGGAACAAGATATAGTTCTTGCACCAGCTTCTTATTGGCGGCTCTTCCTAGAGTCTAACCTTGAGAAAGTTCTGCTACGCAAAATGAGAGTGAAGAACAAAACCGTAAAGTCCGAGGATACAAAGATTGTGGTTACTATTAAGCCACGCTTAGCCCTCAGTCTAACAAAATGTTTTAATGAAACAGATATTGATTGGTCAGTAGTAGAGAAGCAACTTATCCAATGGGGTGACCTATTCCGCGCAAGGAAGAAACTAAGAATAAATATCTCATTCAACTACAACTATGTAGAGACTGGTCAGCCATCAGCTACGTTATCGAGAACAGATAAAAGACGCTCAACCACTCAGCAGATGCTCACCGAACGAACTACACAGCTCGACGCAGACAAAGAATCGTCTGATCAGCCATCTATTTGGCCGGACACATACGAAATCATGCGTTGTCCTGAAAAATCATGCAACTTGGGACCCCATTGCTGGCGTGACCCTGCGAGCAAGAAGCATTACAAAATGAGGTCGTGCCACTTGAGGAGCCTTATTGAGCACGTAGAACAAGGCCATGCATTACAGACACAGGAAGATATGCCCGCGTATATTCGTCAGCAATTATATGCAGAGGAACAGCAGAGGATCGAGAGACGCCAGAAGCCGGCTAGTATGTCTGCCGCAAACTTCCCTCCAATCACTATCACAAACGTGCTTCCTCCACAGCCTCACCAGACGCCTTTAGGCTCTTCAATAGTTGAAGCCGCTGCTGTAGACCCGTCCTCCACACCGCTTCCGGTCACTAGCCTTGACGTCCCAGGTTTTCGAGATGTGGCAGTAAAGAACTATGCTGAATAGCAACAATCAAACATTGATAACGAAACACTAAAAATAGAGTTTCAGAAAGCTTGCGATATAACATTGGCAGATGGTCTAGACCTAGAACAGATCCACGAGGATCGAGATCCAGATTTCTTCGTCAAGAACGGCGTTAAAAGAGGCATTCCGTTCCATCGCCACAGATATCCGCGCAACTCTTTTGCGTACACCTCCGCTTCAGAACGTGCAGCAGGTTCATATTCACCAAATAGCTCCATCTTCTCAAATTTCAAGTCCCCAAACACAGAATTCTCGATGTCTACCATCTGACGGGGTCTCCGCTGCTGACAGACCTCAAGTAAGTTAGGAACGCCTTCATAGTCGCGGCATCCCATTCAGCTTTAGCTTTCTTTAGTACACCGTCGGCCTTTAAACTTCCAGCCGATCGTGACGCTAAGTGTTGTAGCTCTGGCGGGTCCATATCGTGAGGCGACTCGATCCAACGTAGGCAGAGGCGTTTGAGAGAGGAGGGGCAGAGCCAAAGATTGAGAGAAGAGAGTTTTCTCTTTGTGCGAATTTAGGGTACTTGAGTAAAATTTGGTCAGCAAACTTGAGTAGGAAAAAGACGGAGCTTGGTATCTGTCAGCGTGCAGGGACCAGAATGAAGCTAGTGTGTGCCGGCGTTAGATTCAAGTCGGCCCAGAAAGCTGCGGGACTAAGCTATTCCATATTCACTCTAGTGCAGCTTGGCGCTGACTTTTGGAAAGTTTGAAATAGTGTGCACGTAGGAAGCTGGAACTGGGCGCTACTGTATAAATGGCCCGTGAAGGGTATCTGTAATGTCCTTGTAAGGTCCCACTAAGCCCTGGCTGTATTGACATCATTAGCTTAGGCCCCTTATAGAAATACCCACAAATGCTTTTTATTAAGGGGGGGGATAGTACTATACCCCCCCTTAATAAATGTTAATGATCCTTCGCCCCACCGCGTAAACAGGGGGAATTCAGCAAATGATATTACTACGTCTAGGGCCTAGTAGGACCTTACAAGGACTTTACAAGTACCCTTCACGGGCCACTGCAAGGGTTACAGCTATTCAGTTCTATAGGATTCTATGTATTATAGGGACTTTACGTGATTTAACATTTATTAAGGGGGGGGGGAGGATAGTATGATATGCCGGTTTCTTTGTCGGGCGTGGGAACTGCGATCTTAACTTGTTAGAAAGCTCTAGATTTTAGGGTGTACTTCGTTTACTTACCGCGGCGCAATAAAGAGGACGTATTTCAACTGGACTCGCTGTTCATGAACTTCTCGAAAACGCCGTCGTCAACAATGGACACGTTGCAGGTCAGCGAGGCTCAAATCCATTCGGGCCACGACCGGGGCTCCGGCTAAATGTGGGTCGAAAATTAAATCATAACGAGTTCGGCTATGAAGCCGATTTCGAACGCAACTATATGAGTGGCAGCCGTGGAGAAGTCGATCTCTCGTATCAATTTATAGAGAGGAGGAATTGTGCCCTTTGCTCTCTAGCGGCAATAAGTTTTAGAAGTTTAGGTGGGGTTGTAATAGAATGAAATTATAAAGAAAGATATAAAAATATTATCATAATTCCAACTGTCATCTAGGCCCTTCTAATCCCTCCGCCCCTTTCGAATAAAAGTCTCTAACGTCCGTCCCTGCGTGGCGAAAAACACGGTGTGCCGAAAACGACCAATGAGATTGCAAGGATCACGGATTTTTCTCCACAAGGTCCTCTTTAAACCAACCACAACAAAAAGTTTTTATATTTAAAGTTAGCAATAAGTTCATTTATACTATTCCTATTAAGTTAATATAACGATTGGTGAATTTTGAAATTTGTCCAATTTTTCGGCACACCGGGTTTTTCGCCACGCAGGGACGGACGTTACTTAATTCATAATATATGATGGGCCACCAATTTACATTTGCATTTCTTGTCCGTAAGCAGAATATTCATTTCAACGTTTGTCCTCCCCCCAAGGAAAGAAGTTCTGATCCCTAGTAGCTTCCCTCGTGCCCTCAGGATTCATTACCTTTCTCTTTAGTGAAGAGCAGCAGAAACAACAGTGGCCGGGATTGATTTTGAGACAAGCCGTCAATGCCGCCAAGGAAGTCTGGAATACTATCGTTGCCTGCAGGTATGGTAACAATACAGCTTCCGTTGAATTTAGAGAACCAATCACTTTTGGCGATTCCGCAATTATATTCCATCCAGTTGTAACTCAGATAGCTTTGGGGACTATCAGGCGCTTCGTCTTTTTCTTCATTGATATCAGCGTTGACAAGGGGGCTTAGCATTTCTACTAATTTTACAAGTAGATCTCTGGCATCATTGCTAGCTGGAGTTAACTCAAGGGCAACAATTCCGCTCTCATTTGATTCAATTAGACCTTGAACAAGCAACATTGTAAAGCCAGGTGTAACTGTTATATCGCTAGACATAGATATATGCGCGACATCTTGATCAATGTGTAAATCTTTTAGCCTTTTCAGATCACCTGAAAAACTTGCTTGCATTTCCGCCGTTTGAGAAAATAAAGTCATTCGCATTCTAGATTTTGATCTGGGTATTAAGTTGTTTCTTGAAATGAACATTGAATCTTGATGAATGCTGGTATTGTATACCACTATTAGTTTGCACGCCTGTGCCTCTTTGCGCTCCCTACCTAGGATGAACTTCTTCGATTTTACTCTAAGGGGATTCCGTATTTATCGCAAAATTGATGAGCTGACGACTTCAAAGATGACCTGATGGATGACAGAGTCCGTAGAGGTCGAGAGATTGCCAATAGAAGCGACAACGATGACCTGGCAAAGACGTTGAGATCAGTTCAGATGTAATCTACACGGCGATACAGACAAGCCAATTCTGCGTCCGCAACATTGTCCGCTATTAACGACTTTACTTCGTCACCACCATGGCACCAAATTTGGCGGTCTCAACGTATAAGCTTACCGAAAATGTCATTAAGAGTAAGTTGCAGCCAGTACAGTATTCTACAACACACTCTTTGATACAGATTATTTAATACTGTAACTTATACATATTTATATAATGATGTTTGCTGCTATGGTTCGTGATCACCTGATTCGGCTGTTCTGGTTTTGCAAGCGTGTGAATGCCCAGAAAACAAATCTCGACTTCAAACAGTTCTGACAATTGTGGGAGACCTTAGACTCACGACTCCAAAGTAGCTTCTTTGAGATCCAGTCTCACCAAAGCAGATCAATCGCTAACAAAGTCATCTAGTCTCTTTATTACGTTCACCTCATCACGTTTAGATCAGGCTCAAAATGCCCTGCCAAAGGAGGCGATTCGAAGGTGCGCAGCAATTCTGGGTTCACAAGGTATCCTTAATAGCTTCTCGATCTTGAAAATCTCCTCCCAAGCTACTTGATAGCTCACAAATTTCCTTGACCGCACCACTGCATCAGCTTTAACTACTCGAAGGCCTTCATAATACATAGTACCTGGTCAAGCATCTTCCCTCCTTGACCAGCAAATACTAGAGACAAATCTTGTAGTGCCCGTCCCCTCTATACCAATATAGTATCTCCTACCTCCTTACCAAGCAATGTGGTGCGGTAGCCTAGCTGCTCTATATGCGACAGCTCCGAAGGTCAGTTTCTTGCTCTCTTCCTGTGGATATTCCTCTTGCTGAGTAGAAATATAAACAGGTGCCCTGAGTTTTATCGGAGCAAAGATATTATATCCAATATTATTATTGTCATATTGGTCAGCACTTAATGCCTGCACCGGGCAAGAATGGTCCCGCGACACGATTACCTACACCTCCCAAACCTGCCAGCGAAGACCCAAATAATCGGTTCCAAGATCGAGAATCTAAACCAAGATAAGGCTAAACATACAACAAAAGTCGCAGAACTTTTGCAGCAACTCTCGACTACCCCTGACAAACAAGGAAACTTGTCACAACGCGAAGCGGTAAAAAAAGCAGATCAAGAGCACCGAGCAGAGTCTAACTTCGAAAAGCTCCCCGTCGAGGTCCGCAGACAAATCTACAACTACTTCTGCCATAATACATATCAGATTACGTGTCGTGACGCATGGCGCAGAGACTCACCGTTGCCCCATCCACCATTGTGTGCGACCTCTGCCTAAATACGAGACGAGTTTCTTCAATTATCCGAAGGCCTAAGTACCTGGATTTTCGAGATAGCCGATTCTGCTTGGCCAGATATTTGGAAATGGGTTAAAGGTACCGCTGGACGACCGCTTCATCCTGGGAAGATTAGATTCATATGGGACGGGTACATTTTCGATATCAAGGTCCTATTGCATATCACTATCGATCTCACTCCTAATTGTGTAGGCGATCGAATCGAGTTAGTTGATACTTGGGTACTCCTGCCGTCAGAATCTAAAAACGACGAGCTCCATAAATACATGGTCGAGATCGATACCGACTGCGTGTGTATTGCAAAGGATTTATATTCAAAACGGAAAGCAGGCCGACTTACGAGTCAGCATATCCTAGATGTGGCAAATAGCATCTTCAGTTATGGATGGAAGGGAGCGCAGATTGTTTGACATAGCGCTAATAGGAATTTCGGGAGCGATGGTCATTGTTCATCACTTATTTGGAGAGGGCGGATCCGTCCTAGGAAGCGAGGAGCTGATTCTAAAGCTTTGACGGGCAACTCTTGAACACCATCTCGCAATTGCTTCCGAGGTTGTCTTCTGCTGCGGATAATTACTTGGGGATTACCTTTCGGTGGACCATAGTTTCCTGGTTTCCTGGGCACCAATCATAGGACCTTAGATCACATTATAAGCCACCTTTCTTCTATATAGGAACTTGCTGCTTTCTGTTCCTCCTTATCCTTCTTCACATTGTTATGGGTCGTTCGATGTCGAATAAAGGATACCGTTTCCCATACTAAAGGTATTCACATCACGAACGAGTGGAATAGTTTATTTCGTTATCTTATCCCCAATCCCATGGATCTCGACCGCCCTGCTCGCTTGTATCCTCAGAAGAATAATCAAACAGTGCACCACCACTATCTATCCATTTCTATTTTCTCCCTACACGTAGCAGAGTGTAAGACCGTCGAAAATTCGGATTCATTGCCCGCAGACAGCAGCATGCCTTGCAGACGCGTAATAGTAGCAGCGTAATAGCAAAAGCGTGACAGTCGAACAAGATGCGATGGTGTGGCGGCGTAGAGTGTGGAAGGCTCGTCGTCGTCGTGTGACTCAATTTTAGCTCTAGGATTGTATTGCAACGTGGCAATATCGCGACAGCGAGGTTACCACGCCACTCAATCCTTAGGATAAGCATACTAATACACTCATCTACAGGTTCGTAGAGGGCACCGCGTACAGGTGTTGAGTCTTCGCCGTCCAATAAATTATTTTAATATAGGTGTGATAAAGGGGGTGATTTTGCGGTCTCAACTTTTAATACCTGAGGGAGCGCCCTTTAATCGGCGGTCTCCCCCTAGCTTCATCAACCTCCACCCCCCAGTGTAACGA